>PVJI01007905.1:0-74803 GCA_004026765.1 Micronycteris hirsuta | reverse complement strand
TGACCCCTAAATCTAAAGAAACACTTCAAGTCAGCAGGTGTAAACCGCAGCTCAGCAAAAAAGTCCTGCTCTCACAAAAAAGCGCGGAGCAGATGAAAGCTGGGGCTCTCCGCAGCCACGGAAGGCCACGTCTGAAAGCGGGAAAGCAACGTCCAGAACTCACAGCTGGACAGCATTTCTGAGAAAGAATGGAAAGATAATCACTGCCATATTACAGAGGTTAATCCTGAGGGGCCCCACAGCAGATTGCTTCTGTTTTGTTTTAACTTTATTTTGTTCTGTGTTTGGGGTTTGTTCGTTTGTTTTCCCTCTGTGTGCTCTGCATGTGGTCTGCGATAAAGACCTATGACTTCTGGAATGAGAAAAATTATTTTTGGCTGCCACTGCCACAGGAGGCATGAGGGGATAAAAAACAGTCAGATGGGAGATACTAACAGCTTTTCGGAGGGAGTTCCTTCAGATTCCTTGGAAGCTGCTGAAGAAGCTACAAGTACTACAAAGAAGCTCACGGATCCACAGGTCAAATGATGCAGAGCCCTCAAGTTCTGGGAGCCTCGGCAGGAACCGCTTGGCAGTGGCTCCCGCACTCCTCCCAGCTACATCAAACAGTAACAGTAAAAAAAAAAAAAAAAAAGTATCAACACATTGGAACAACTTCAGGTGAAGTGTGCTCATAGAGAAGCCAAGTTCTACAGAGGGGGAGGAAGTACAAGGCATGCACCAGCTTCTCACCGACAAGAGAAGGGTTAGGTGATATTGCACCAATGGATGCAGAATCGGAACTGCACAGTGAGGATGAAGGGGAGGACAAACCAGCTGGAGATGTGCAAGACAGACTAGTGACAGCGTCAGCAGAAGAGCCAAACCCCGAAGGAATTCTGGAGTTGGGTTCACCATCTTCTTCTTCTCCCCGCCCCCGCCATTTTTTATTGATTTTTTTTTTTTTGAGAGAGAGACATTGATTTGTTCCATTTATTTGTGCGTTCATTGGTTGATTCTTGTATGTGCCCTGACTGGGGATGGAATCCCAAACCTTGGTGTATGGGATGATGCTCAACCAACTGAGCTGCCCAGCCAGGACCGTGGTTCGCCATCTTTCAAAGCATGGCTATGTGGAGTGGTCCAGGAAATGATGAGGCCATCTTGGAACACCTACAGGATGTTCAAGTGAAGATTTCAGACCCTGGTCAGCCTGTTAGAGTTCCACTTTGAACTCAATGACTGCTCTACCAATTCAGTCCTGACGAAAACGTGCAAGATGAGGTGAGAGCCAGACAAGGCCTACTGCCCCTTTTCCTTTGACGGTCCTGAAATAGCTGACCTGGTGGGTGCACTATTGACTGGAAAAAAGGAACAGGTGTTACTGTCAGAATGACCCAGAAAAAGCAGAAACACAAGGGTTGAGGCACCGTCAGAGCGATTACCAAGCAAGTCCCCAGCGATTCGTTTTTCAGTGTCTTCAGTCTGCTGAAAGCATCTGGGGATGGAGACTCACTGGGCGAAGAATATGAGTTCTCTGGAGCCTCCGACTTCGAGATCGGACACTTCTTCCACAAGAGGATCGTCCCTCCAGCAGTGCAGGACTTTACGGGTGTGGCCACAGAGAATGATGACAATTTTGAAGAAGGTGAGGAAGGAGAGGAGGAGGAATTAGAAGTAGACGAGGAGGGAGATTATAAGGATGATGCCACAGTGAACCCCAAGAAGGAGCCCAGCCAGCCCTCCGAATGCAAGCATTAGTCAGCAGCGAGGACCTGACATTGTGTGGCGTTCACACCTGACCTGTTTTCAAGTACATGGTTTTCACTGTCACTTTTCCTTTTTCCTTATTATTTTGTTTAACCTATACAGTGGCAAATGCATTTCAGAAACAGAAGGCTTAATTCCAGGACTCTCTACGGCCTTGGGAGCAGTTCAGTAGACTTCCCCAGGCCCTCCTTGGGGCGAGGGGGCAGGGCATAGAACAGGTGGAGCTCAGGGCAGATGCCTGGGAAGCTTCTGCTCTCATCTCTCACTTAAAGACACCACAGGTAACAGTCTGTTCTAGGTAGCAATAAATCAAATTCAAAAATGTGGAAAATTCCACAGGACAAATGATGCAGTTTCAACAAACAATGCTTTAAAAAAAGAGAGAAAAGCAACCGTCAGATGAAAGATGTCAGTGAGAATCACAACCAAGTGCTCAGGGTAGTGTTCATTTGCATCCTGATTTGAACAAACCAACTATAAAAATATGTTTCTGAGATAATCAGGGAAAGAGAAATGTAAACCAGGTATTGAATATTAGAAGGAATTACTTATTTTGTTGAATGTGATGATCCTGTGGTTAGTGTTTTAAAGTCATTACTTTAGAGATAAGTACTGAAGTATTTGCATGTGAAATTATATGATATCTGAGAAGTGGGAGAACAGCAGAGACGAGAATGCCGAGTGGTAGGTCTCCGTGGAGGAGAGCTGTCTGCTCCTCCATCTGGGAGACAGGACTGATTTGATTTCTTTAAATTTCCAACTTATTGCACACCAATATTTTAATAAAATATTCTGATTTAATAATCAGAATAAACATATCCTACGGAAAGAGAAAATGTTTAAGCCACACGTGGTTTTGAATGTGTGTCTATAACCGATGAATATGGATAATTGCTGTTACGTTTGTAACTTTTTGTCATTCCACAATCACAGCTCATCCGGGAAATGCGGTAAGAGCGATTTCCCATATTAAATGCCTCTGTGCACAGTGTGAACAAAAAGCCATGTACATCAATATTTAAAGCGTTTAATGTGACAAATGAACTTGCTTCCTGCTTGTTAATTGATCTAACCTAGTGCGGATTGTGGCAACACTGCTCGCAGGAGGTACACTTTCCTTGTCCCCTTGTCATGACACTGGTAGTGGAGAAATCAGCCTACCAGAGGTGTGTCGCCTGGAATAGCAAGAGAGACTTTAAAGTCATTTCTGCAAGCCTAGAATATTCATTTTTAACTTCTATCCAAAGTGAAGCAAATACGGCTATATTTTCAAAATTCATCTTCAGTCCTTGATCAGTAGCCAGTGCCATCAATTTATTTTGTAAAGTTGTAGTTCTACTTGAATTATACGCATCTTTGGATGAAATAATAGATTCCACAGTCACAGATTTCTTACAGGTGCATTACCTCTTGATAGAAATCAAATCCAAAGTCATAGGTGTAAGTGTACGGTAATAGGCTACCACCCACACCCCTGATTGTTGTTGAGGCCTGTCGTCAAAATCTGTAGAAATGTCAGCTTTTTTGTTTTTGATCTTTTGTTGCATGGCTTCCTTCTGGGGATGTTTTAACATTATTAAAGATACTTATGATGTTAGACAAAGCAGCAAGTATGGATGTCCCATTCACATCTTTAAATATTGGATCAAATTGATTTCTTATCTTGCTGGAAACATGATGAGCTTGTTCTGCATTTCATACCCACAGAATTCTCCCCACAAGCGTTGTGCCTCCCCATGCGGCACAAGGTGATTGCCCTCCCGTTCCATACGTCACATAAAAGCAGAATGGTCCTTAATCTAATGCATGTTCCTTGATGTAATTCACCAATTTTTAATTAATCACTAAGTACACGATTTGTCCACCTGATTTTTTTTTTTTGGTAGCAAGATTTTGTCAATGAGGGTAGCAGTGCACTAACTCACAAGCCCCGTGGTCCAGGTGGCTGCTCCAGAATCTCACCCGTCACAGCAGCTGTGCTGTGAGAACACACTTTCCTACACAGACCCTAAGCTCCAAATCACATTTCTTGATGATGTGTTCTTTCATGATTTTATATTTAAAAGAATTCTTCATATCACCATCGTGTTCAAACTGCACGCATACTACAATTGCCACATTAACAAATCTGCACACTTTTTAAGCTACAAAGAAAAATTCTTTACAGGATTTATTTGTCCTGTGAGCTGGTTTTCAATATCACCAGGCAGTTCCTGACTACATCAAGCTATGGCTGTTGAAACATGCAGTTAAAATAAAATAGGGTTAAAAAAATAAACCACTGGGTTATTTCCTAATTTAGCTAATAATTTGCTAAATTAAAAACAAGCATGCTTTATTAAAAATAAGTAAATGCTTACATTTCTTGTATTTTTATATTTTTGGATTTCAGTTGCTGAACTAAACTTAAAATTGTACACGTTGTAATTCATATCCAGTACACAAGCCATACCATAGACAACCGATCATATAAAGTTAACAAATCCAAGGTGGTCCACATCCTGCTCCTTGGGATGAGTCCAGTGATGTGCACGCAGAGGTCGTGGCAATGTCAAACTGCTATGAAAGCTTCTCAATGTTTACTCTGAATTTCTGTACTTAACTCTTCGTGGATCAGAGACAAACATACATATTGGGGGCGCCACAGGTCCATTGACTATAGTTTGAACAGCTTTGTGCTATTTATTCTACTTTTGTGTATCTGTTTTCTATTCCTGCATAATGAATTCCTACAAATTCAGTGGCTTAAAACAATGTATATTTATGATCTCACAGTTTCCATAGGTTAGGAGTCCAGAAATACTTAGCTGGATTCTCTGCTCAGGGTCTCATAAACTGACAGTAAAGCATTTCCATCTGAAGGCTCAACTAGGGAAGAACGAACTTCCAAGTTCACTCGGGTTGCTGGCGAAACCAGTTCCTTGCTGCGGAAGGGCTGAGGTCCACGTTCCTATTGGCTGCCACTCTCCTCGGGCAGTTCCCAGCACGGCTGTTGGTTTCATCAGCGCCAGCAGATGAGAGTCTCTATTGCTCCGAGTTCTTTAAAGAGCTTGCCTGATTAGATCATGCCTACTCGGGTAAATCTCTCTTTGCATGAACTTAAGGTCAATTGATTAGGGACCATAACTACATTCACAAAATACCTTCGTCTTTGCCATATAATTAAACTGAATCATGGGCACAGAATCAAGGGGTGGGGAGACCGTAGGACTGTCTTACAATTCTCTCTACAGAATATGCTTTTAAATTTCCTTAATGATAATAATATAAATTATAAATAGGTATATATATATAACAGAGGAAATTTGCACCAAAAAGAATAAAATACCTAGAATTAAATTTCACCAAGGAGGTGAAAGATCTGTATACTGAAAACTATAAGATGTTGATGAAAAAAGAAAAAATGAAGAAGACACAAATAAATGGAAAGATATTCCATAAGCATGGGTTGAAAAACTGAATATTTTAAGATGTTCATAATATCCAAAGCAATCTATATATTCAGTGCAATCCTTACCAAAATTCCAACGGTATTTTTCATGGAAGTAGAACAAAAGAACTCTAAAACTTATATGGACTCTAAAACTAATATGGACTTTAAAGTCTTATGACACAAAAGACTTTAATAGCCAAAACAATCTTGGATAGAAGAACAAAGCTGGAGGCATCACACTTGCTGATTTCACAGTATCTTAGAAAGCAATAGTAATCAAAGCGATATGGTATTGGTATAAAAACAGATATATAGATCAGTGGAATAGAATTGAGAGTCCCAAAATAAACCAATAAATGTGCTAGGAAAACTGGATAGCCATATGCAGAAGAATGAAACTGGACCACTCTCTTACACCACACAAAAATTAACTCAAAATGGATTAAAGACTTGAACATAAGATCTGAAACCATAAAACTCCTAGAAGGTTAAGCCCCCTGATATTGGAACTGGCAATGATTTTTTTTAGATTTGACACCAAAAGCAAATACAACAAAAGCAAAAGTAAATAAGTAGGGCTGCATCAAACTAAAAAGTTTCTGTACAGCAAAGGCAATCTTCAACAAAATGAAAAAGCAGCCTACAGGATAGAAGAAAATATTTGCAAATCTTAAATCTGATAAGGGGTGAATAGTCAAAATACATAAAGAACTCACCTAACTCAGTAGCAAAAACAATCTGATTTTAAAATGAACAGAGGAACTAAATAGACAGTTTTCCAAAGAAGACATATAAATGGCCAACAGCCACATGAGAAGGTGCTCAACATCACTAATCATCAGGGAAATGCAAATAAAAATCACAGTGAGGTATCACCTCACACCTGTTAGAATGGCAATTATCAAAAAGATAAGAGATAACAAGTGTCTGTGAGAATTTGGAGAAAAGAATTCTTGTGCACTCTTGGTGGAAATGTAAATTGATGTAGCCACTATGAAAAACTACTATATAAACCAGCAATTCCTCCTCCTGTATTTGTATAATAAAAATATCTTTAAAATAAAAGAAAGAGCAGTCTATGCAGAAGTAACAGAACAATAGTGTCGCATGAATCTCCTTCCGATCTTGCTGGTTCTAGAGAGACTGAGGCCAGGGGAATGCTTAGAGTCTTTGATGTTACTATGGGACCTAAATGGAATAAAATGATTGATTCTGAGGGGCATGAGGAGGCTGAAGGGTGGATTTGCCTCCAGGGAAGCAATGTTTCTCCAGTCTGTTGATCAATGGCTTCAATGCTATTAGTGGGTCTTCCAATTAGAGCTCTAGGGGTCTGTCTTCACTCCTGTCAACATTTTTTGCAATAACTTTGATGGTATTTCATTTATGACAAAACAGATAGGCAACAAAGTGAAGATTTACAATTATCTTGGGAGTCAAAAATGTCAAGTTAACACTAAAAAAATGGTTGATTTGCACAGGGTGAAGGTCAGGCTTTACACAGATATCCTCCAAAGCACTTGTAAATTGTGAGTGCGGGGAGGTCTGAAGGTGGCGGGGGGATAGAAGACCTGTTAATCTCAGTCAACACCAGGTCCAGTGCCAACAAAGCATTTGATGTAGCAGCTAAATGTAAGTCCAACCTGGGTTTGAAGCAACCCTTTCCGGGAGCAGGAAGTCAGGCTAAACAGCCCTCTCCACGGACCACTGTGTCTGGGTGTTACACTTAAGCATCTCCTCACTCATCCAGCAGTGCCGGCCCAACCACGCAGAAATCTTATTTTCTTTAATCTGGGCTTTTCTTTTGATTTTTCCTTCTTTGACTCAAGCTAGCCTCACGTAGCACCCTGACTCACCCACATGCCCCTCTCTTGCTTAATCATTCAGCCCTCAGGAGAGTGAGGCTCTGCTCAGCATCCAGCAGTCTTAGGAACAAGGTCCTGGGTCTAGTGACCACAGAGACGGAGTTTTCAGTCAAACTAAAGATAACATCTAGGCCTCGGTTGTGTTTTAGCTCCAGACCCAGGAAGTACAATGATCCCACCAAACATATCTTTGCAAAGTCAGAAGAAAAATTCCATGTCTGACTTCAGGGCCAAAAGAAATGATCAATTTCTCCCTTCTCTGTCCCCAGCCAATCAGGAGAGACCATCACCCTGACTCCTTTAGTCACCATAATTAATTATTTTTTTCACTATATAATCCATCTCCTGGAAGCCATCGGGGAACCAGGTCTCTGAGCATTAACACACCTGTGACTCTGGGCATGGTGCCACCTCCTTAATAAGTTTTTACTTTCTTGGCTGCAAACTCCTGTTTGTGTCTGATTGGGCTTTGATGCACACAGGCAAACAGACCACTTCAGTCCAGTAACACTAGCCTTTTTCCATCCTTCTTTGCCCTTACGGACAGCTCCATCACTGTATGTACAAGGACCACTTCCACACCCCTGTGCCCAACCCTTAGCGATGCCTCCTTTTCAACCAAGTCATGTGTAAAACCTTGGCTTGGTAGTCAAACCTCTCCATATCTTGTCCAGCTTCTCTTTCCAGCATTCTTCTCCCCACAGTCTCTCTCCTACACATTTGAACCACATTTGAGATCTCCCCATTCCCTGAATGTATTCCAGTTTCCCTCGTGGGATGCCATCTCCCTGCACAGTCTTCCAGCTCTACCTGCTGAAAGTTTCAGTCCTTCTTATACCTTGCCTTACCGTCTCCTCCTTACCCCCCATTTCCCACCCATGGAACTCCATGTTTTTGTTCTCCTTTTATGGATGGTTTGAAGAATCATGTCTGACTTGTGAGTGTTGGGATTTCTGGGTGGAGCTCTGGTGTGTATCTGGTTGAATTAAACATAGAGTCCCAAGAATGCCTGTATCATGCTTCTCCTCTTCCCTCCTCCTCCTGGGGGCTCAGACTGGGGAATCTGTGTGTAAAGAACAATAGCAGAATGAGAATAAAATGCCAGGATTAAATTTGAACCAATGCCCTTGATCCACAATCTACACAGTAGAACCCGCTGGGAAAATTAAGCTGGAATTTGCAGCTTTGGCTCGAAGTCAAAGAGGGACTCATATTTTTCCCACCTCCTCCTTCTGCTCCAGTGCAGAGAGGCAGAGAGACAGACAGATACAGAGAGAGGGAGAGGGCGCAAGTGGGCACTGAGCCCACTTAGCCAGAACAAAGTAGAAACAATGGGTGGCTGACCTATCACTAGGCTCCAAGTCTGGCCTTAGTGTAAAGCAGGAAGGTGGAAAGGGCACTGCAAATGGGTGGTGATCTTTTTAAGGCTCAGCCACCCAGTCCTCTAGTAAAGCACGGCCCAATGATGGACGGTCCTGGATTTACCCAACCATAGGCGCAAGCTCCCCCTTAGGGGGAGACTGGAGTGGGGCAGAAAGAGAAGCATAGAGAGAGGTGCAGAATTGTTCCGTTCCCAACTGCATACTTCTGGAGGGCAGGGCTATTGTTTTATACATGTATAAATGATCTATTTATAATACCCATTTCCTACCAAGTACCTAGCTAATAGCGTTCAATAATTTTTTTTTTAAGATTTTATTTTATTTATTTTCAGAGAGAGGAGAAGGGAGGGAGAAAGAGCAATGTATGGTTGCCTCTCACATGGCCATCACTGGGGACCTGGCCTGCAACCCAGGCATGTGCCCCGACTGGGAATCGAACCGGGACCCTCTGGTTCCCAGCCCGCGCTCAATCCACTGAGCTACACCAACCGGGCACGTTCAATAAATTTTATAGAACTGAATTTATAATTTATATTTTAAAACTGGTATTAACATATTTGAATCAGCTAGGATATAGCACCCAGAATGGGGAGACGTTTGAAAAATGTTTACTAGCAGCAACAGTTGCAGGATTTGGGACATTTTCAGGGGTGAGAAGACTGATGATGCCAGACACTGCGGGGACGTGGCTTAAGGCACTAACAGCATCAGGAAGGCGCCTCCGGCAATCAGCCTTTCCGATACGGGAAAGGGCCGCCTGGAGGGGCTGCGCAGATTAGAGCCACGGAAGGAGATGCTGGCGCTGAGTCAGGAATTAGCCTCGAGAACTTCCAAACCCGAGTCTGAGGAAAGTAATTTCTTGTGGGATTTGAGAGAGAGATAAGGAAATGATTTAACCAAACATTTCAAAACCAGATTTACATTCTTAAAATCCCATCTAAAAGAAAAAAAAGAAATCTCATTTCTTTTCTCTTAATCTGCCCCAAAGATCACGTATTTCAAAGACGTTCCTGCCCCACGAGTTTAATTATGCTGTATTATCCTTGTGCCTCTAGAGGCAAACATCATCCGTGTTGGGGAGTGTTGGGCTTTTGCAACATTGTGTCCTAAAAATTATTTATACCCAAGCTTAAATGGACTAAAATAAATATACCTTTTCTCCGAAAGTTGAAGGTTATCTCTTACTTTGAAGTTGGCAGCTGGTTTTATTTATATGGACAGAGCTGGCCTCTGACTGAAAAAATGCTGCACCAGGTTTAATTGTGGGCTTCGGTGGATGGCCAAATTACACTTGAATTTTCATTTTTATAACACAGGCTTTGTTGCAAAATTAAGAAATCTGAACCAGTTTAGGGGAAATGATAGACTATATGTGTTTAAATGTATGAACTAATAAAAGCCACCACGTGAAGCCCAAGAGATAGCCAGCTATTTGTAATTTTACAACTGGGTGAGTGCTATTTTCATTAATGTGATGAACTTGTGAATTCCTTCAATTTAATTACAGAGGAAGTAACTGCATTTTATTTATTGCATATTTGGTGTAATTAAAATTTGCTGGAGAAAAATCATCTATGAAAAGTATTTTAACATTTTCCTGAATGCCTCAAAGACATGTGGTGCAAAAAAATAGAAAAAGAACTATATTTTATGTCCAACATTGAGTTATAAGTTTTATCACAAGCTGAGCGCGATTGGTCAGAATCAGCCTGTCCTAAATCAGCAATGGCTGCCACAACTCACCGGCATGAAACAAATTATAGAAAGATTGTTTATTAACTTGAGTCCCTTCTTTATTAGTCATTTGTTAGAATTTTATTTTATAGTCTCATTTCATCCTAATACTTTCTCTATCATAAAATGTCAATAATTTCTTCGTATTTCATATTAATTTGTGAAACCAAGCTCATACAATGCCACAAACCCGTTCTGCCTGAGACGTGGTGGGGAAGCCACGTCAACAAACAGTAACAGGCTGTTAGGCCTGAGTGGCGCAGGAACGATGGGCCAAGGACAGAGGGTCACCGGGGTGCAGGGGCCCCAGGTGCCTAGCAAAGCGCAAAACTACCAGCCCTTAAGACTACGGCCGGAAGCATTAACCCCTAGGGACAACATCTTGGCCTCAGCTGTGTCTCAGCTGCAGGCCCAGAGAAGCACAAAACCAGAGGGAGCGATGCCCCCCTGGGGTTATTTCAGCTGATGACCCCCCTACCCTGGCACCCACCCATCAGTGGAAATGAGGACCCTGAGGAGACACAGCTGGAAAAGCTGATGAATAGCTACTGAGAGCCTCCTCCGAGAGCTCCAGATAAGATCTCCGAGGACAGAGGAGAACGCGGCCCACTCTCTCTGCGGGGCACACCCTCACGTTCTCCCAACCCGTTCTTTCCCCAGGGGATGCTGTCCTCTGAGCTCCCAGCGCTCTCCTTCCTCTTCTGCCCGCCCGGCACATCTCTCTCTCTCCCTTCTTTCTCCTGGGCCCCAAGGGCCTTCTACCTCTAACTTCCTAAATAAACTTTCCCTTAGAGTTTGAGTCCTGGATCTGAATTCTTAGCCAGAACTCAAGTACCCCGGTTGCTGAATCAAAGCCCAACCTAACTCATCGCTATTGCCTCGTACTAACAATACCAGTGTCATGGACCAGGTGACAAATCCAATTTCTCTTTTAAAAAGTTTATCGAGCACCTTCTACATGGCAGTCACCATCCTGGGCTGGCAGTGCTGGGTAAATAACATAAACCAGGGTCCTGGCTTTGGGGACCTACAGTCCAATGGTGGAGACATACATGTGAAGCCACAGTGTTACAGTGCAGGGTAGTGACATCACGATTGAGAGGAGGGGCGCCAGCCAGCCAATTGGAGAAAAACACAATATCAAGGTATCTTTTAAAAGATCTCTACGGTCCTGGCTGGTGTGGTTCAGTGGATTGAGTACCGGCTTGTGGACCGAAGGGTCACAGGTTCAATTCCCGCTCAGGGCACATGCCTGGGTTTCGGGCCAGGTGCCTAGTTGGGGGAGTACCTGTGAGAGGCAGCTGATCAGTGTTTCTCTCCCTCCACCTCCCTCCCTTCCCCTCTAAAAATAAATAAATCAAATCTAAAATAGTAAATAAATAAATGAATGACCTCTTGGTCCTACACCAGATTTAATTAAATTAAGAGTAATATAACACGGTTAGATCCCTTTTTACTTAAAATGTAAAATAACAGCCCTTGCTTGTGTGGTTCAATGGACTGAGTGACAGCCTGCGAACCAAAGTGTCGCCGGTTCAATTCCCGCTCAGGGCACATGCCTGGGTTGCGGGCCAGGTCCCTGGTGGGGGGCATACGAGAGGCAACCACACATTGACATTTCTCTTCCTCTCTTTCTCCCTCTCTTCCCCTCTCTCTAAAAATAAATAAATAAAATCTTTAAGAAAATAAAATGTAAAATAACATCTGTGAGAGTTAATTTTATATGTCATCTGGGCATGGGATGCGTAGATATTAGGTTAAATATCGGGTCCAACACAAATAACTCCCCTTTTTATCACAAAATCTTTTATTGCAAAATCAGAAGCATGTGATTCTGTCACATAACAATATCACACTCAAGCATACCATATGACATTTTAGGTGAAATGTTCAAAATAAAAGTATAAATGATTACACCCATATTATTACCCTACCAACCACACTCCAGCAGCTATTACTGCTGCCGGACCCTGTATTATTCTAGGTGTGTCTTCGAGGGTGTGTCTGGATGAGATTAACATTGACTCAGTGGACTGAGTAAACCAGATTGGCCCCCACAGTGTGGGTGGGCCTCATCCAATCCAGTTAAGGCCGGAATAGAACAAAAAGGCTGGCGGAGGGGGTATCCACTCCCTCTGCCAGTCTCTGAGATGGGAGCGACCTTGATCTTCTCCTGCCTTTGGATTCAGACTTGGACTGGAAGTTACTGAAGCATCAGCTCTTTTGCTTCAGACTTGAACAGGAACTTCTCAGCCTCCATAATTACATGAGCCAATTGCTTATAATAAATCTCTTTACACATGCATTCTACTGGTTCTGTTTCTCAGGAGAACTCTAATACAACACAGCATAGTCAACCTGTGCCTATCTATTAATTTTCTGTAGAAATGGTGTGGCTCTGCCTCCCCAGAGGACTTCTCAACTTAATTAAACAAGTTGAACTGATATTAAAACATTCCTTTCATTGACCTAAAGCAGGCATGGGAGTTAAGTGGAAGGTGCTGGTCAATTAAATTTCCAGTTAGCTGAGGACTAATCCATTTCACTCCCAAAGAACTGAAAGCATTTTCCTTTCTCCTGTGACTTCCACCTTCACAAATGACCCTTGTAACCAGAAGAAGGAAAAACTAAGGTGTCCTCTGGGACAGTGTTTCTGAAAATGGGGTGTTCAAACCACTCAAAGCCCTGTTAAGAGCATGTATTCTGGGGGTCCCCTCAATGCCCCTGGGGAACCTACAGGGCAGCTCTATTCCAGGGATCCCCCTGCAGCTGGAGAACAGTTCAGCAAGGAGGTCTTGGAGCTTGTCCTGAGAGCGATTTTCATCTCTGCTTTTACAATTAACCCTAGCAACATGTTTTCTCACTGCACCACTGTTTTGTTTTGTATGGTCTTTTTTAAAGAACAGACTCAAATTTCGGGCATTTCCAGGCGCTCTTAGCTTATGGAGCCCTGTCAGTTCCCAGACACCTGACACTTCCCGCTGTCTGCCACGGAGTAGCTTTGGGAAAGAGATTATTTCCTCTCCTCCTTCTCACCCCCCAACCTAAGCTTTTACTGTTTACCTAAAAAAAAAAAAAAAAAAAAAAAAAAAAGAAGAAGGAGAAGAAGAAGAAGAAGAAAAAGGAATCAGAAATTGGTCAAATTTATATTTTCAGGGGATCTTTTCCTAGTTGTATTAGGGCTGTAGTTGTTGATCCGGTGGCAGAAGAAATTTTTGATTAATAAAATGTGCCACGTCTAGATGCCCCAGCAATAGAATTGGGCCCTTGAAGTGAGAGCCTGGCCCTGGACGGGGTCCTGTAGGGAACCCCTCAACATGGGAGCAAAACTGCTTCTGATGCTCTTGGGAGAGGCTCAGAGCAATGGGGCCCTTCATGACCCTGACCCCCCACTCACTATCCTTGCCTCCTGGGGTACATGTTCCCTCCTTGACCTGGAGGTGAGAAGGCATGTTAATGATTGAGATGTTTAAGCCTCACTATCCAAATGCCCCAGCAAAATGCATAAACGGGTTGGCATGACTTTGTTACATAAAGTTCATAATTTAACTGACCGATCCTCCTCCTTCTTGGGGCTTTGACCCAAATATCCATCACCTGATGAACGAGTAAACAAAATATGGCATAACCACACAATGAAATATTTTGCCATAAAAAAGAAGGGATGACTCTGAAAACATTATGCTAAATGAAAGAAGTCAGTCTCAGAAGGTGCTCGAAGGGCCCTGTGGAACCAAAGCGACAATGCATCTATCCCCAAAGGGCAAATCCACAGTGAGGGCCCGGGGGAGAGGAACTCTGAAGTATGACTCAGTTGTCTGACCCTTGGCTTTGGTCCTGGCATTTATTAGCTGTATCACCTGAGTCAAGACTCAGATTTCTCTAAACTTGAATTTTCTCATCAGAAATATTAGGATAACAGTGTCTTCATTTGTGAGAATTGAATGAGAATTGTGTGTGTTCAGTGCTATGGTAGTTTGTTATAGAAATAAGCCCCCAATAACTTCTTCCTATACCTCCACCCTTGATGGTCCCCTCCCTCATTGATTCTGGGATTAACCATGTGACTTGCCTTGACCAATGATGCATTAGCAAACAATTCGAGCAGAGGCTTAACAAACTGTGCATTGGGGCTTGCCTCCTTATACCACACTTCCTTTTACCAAGTAAAAATTCCTGAGCTAGCCTGTTGGAGACACGTCACTCAGCTGTCAGCCACCCAACCACCAGCCATGTGAGTGATGCTGCCTCAGACCATTCTATCACAGTTCAGCTGCCCGATGACTGCAGCCATATAAGAGACTGCAGCCATATAAAAGACTTCAGGTGCAGAAGAACTAGCCAGATGAGCCCAGCCCAAATTACTGACCTACATTTCCAAGACACTAGGAACACACCCATAGTCAAACAAAATCAGCTTTAAAGTGGTGCAGCAAGGAAGAGTGTACACCAGAGGGACCACAAAGGGGGAGTCGAGAGGGCTTATTATAGAATTTGGGTATCTCCTGGGTGATTCTGTAAAGGGTTTAAGGAAACAGGAGCCTGTTTTTGATTGGATGTTTTCAGAAAGTGGGGGCAACTTGGTGACTGGATCTCTTGGTAGTTTTTATCTACGAGGCAGGAGGGTTAAAGTGGGACTAACATCAGTGGTAACTCTTATTAGCTGGAAGAGGGAGAGGTTGAATTATTTTTGATTTATAGAATGTCGTCGTCTCTATATAGTTTCAGGTATGATCGCAAAATAGTCACGTCTGTGTCTTATTTCATCATGGTCACAGAATGGCCTTGTCTGAGCATTGTTTATATGCAGGGAAAACGGTTCACACACATTCAGGAACACTACATCCACCAGCTGTTGGGGCACTTTTTACTTTCTTAGACAGAATCATGAACAAATGACACAGTTGTCCTAAGCCTCTAAGATTCAGGATGTTTTTTAATTCAGGAAGAGATAACTGATATGATCTCTTTGCAATGCCTAAAGTCCTGTGCAGGCTTTTTGATTCCTCCTGGGGTTACATATGCAGAAGGCCCCAACTTCACAGGACTCCAAGTGGAGGAGGCGAGCAGTGTGCACTGAGGACAAAGAACAGGCAGGGACCTTGGAGGCCCTGGGTGGTCACAGGCATGCAGCAGGCAGGGTTTGTTTAACCGCCCGCTCCCTGAGCCTGGCTCTGCCTCTTTCAGATGCTGCTCCCAAGGACTAGACCAGGGGTGTCAAACTCATTTCCACCGGGGGCCACATCAGCCCTGCGGTCTCCTTCAAAGGGCTGAATGTAACTTTAGGACTGTATACATGTAACCACTCCTTAACAGTTAAGCAAGAGCTCCGCGCTGCCGCTGGGTCGAAACAAGGTGCTGGGCAGGATAAAACAAGGTGGAGGGCCAGATTCGGCCCGCTGGTCTTGTGTTTGCCACCTGTGGACTAGTCCTTGGTTTTCTATCTTTCTTCCCCAGCCTGCCCCGCTTCCAGGGTCCAATCCTGCCTCGAGGGGCAGCAGGGCAAGGGCAGACTCCCCAGGACCTCCCCTCAGTTAACATCCCCTACGGCCACGTGAAAGCCTCTCATCATCTGTGCTTGAACAATCCATTCTGTTCGCAGAGCTTTCTGCGGGTTTAGCCATCATAAACAAGAGAGGAGCCTGTTTTGTTTTTAGTAGAAGACTATACTTGCCCTTGCTCTGTGTATAGGAGGTGCTGACCCATTTCTAGGAAGTGAGATTAGGGAGTAATCATTCTTGGCCATTGCTTTACCCCTTGAATGACCAATAACCCAAGAGTGAACTCTTCTGTTTTTCGATCAGGTGCTTTTTGTTTAAATCCTTGCCGGTCGGGCCCTGGCCACAAATCTCCTGAGGATAGGTCATGCTTCTTGCAATTACTTCTTCTCTAGCCAAAACCTTCAGTGAAGTTCAGGGTAGAGGGAAGGAGAGTAAATCTTATTTTCCTCTTACGAATACTCTGTCAGCTGTTTCCTACTGACAGGTTAAAAATGGACTCAAACTTAATCAACTTTTGGGACGTATTCTTTCACTCAACTCACCCTCAAAGCCAGAGGCAGTCACTTTATCTATCAGAGTCTGTCAAAGTCAGGTACAGAAAGATGGAGATGACTGAAAAGTAACCGTTTGTACTGGCTTCACAAAAAAGAAGAAAATAAATCCTATTAGGGACACTGGGAATCTCATTGTCTTGGTTCAGTGGGTTCTTGAAAGAATATGAGAGGCACCTGCTCCATTTGAGGGTGTTGAATTGTATTTTATATGAAAATGCATTATTCCAATCACAGGGAATGTTTGAATCTCAATGGACACTTCCTTCCTTCTCACTCGACCAAATGAGCAGAGAGCCAAACATTGGCCAGTTGCAGACAAGAGTAGCAACTCGGCCACAGCAGACCAGACTGTTGTGGAGACCCACTCCTCACCGTGCAGTCTGTTGGGCAAAGCCAATGTTAAGATCGGAATGAAATCCAAACTTTGAAGCCACAACCACTCAGCAAAACATTTCCACCCCTCATGGAAAGACCACCAGTCAGATCGCTGGCTCTGCCCCTCTCGCTGTCACGTAGGGTTTCATATCTCAGCAACTTTGTACAATGGGCCTCTACCCATCTCAAGGGAGTGACATGAGGAACAAGCCAGAAAATGCAAAATTTCTTTGAGGGATATAAAATGATAAACATTTTCTCCGTGAAATGTTATAAGTTAGTTTTTCCATGACATCTCAGCACAATTCTATCACCGTAGGATAAATGGCAGCAACTAAAACACATCCTTCCCACAAGTAACAAGAATAGCTCGTGAGCTCCTCAAGGATAAGAGCCATTCCAACTCCCCCACTGTGACATGCCACCCCCAAGGAGACAGCCCCACCACACAAGGTCTGTCCAGAAAGTATCCAGCCATGTGCTACGACAAATAGAGACATTTATCAAAGAAAAAAGATACAAGAAACATTGAACACAGGACAATGATGCCTCAGTCCCCTTCAGAATAGGCATCTTGGGACCTCACGTAGTTCTCCCAGTTGCCATCAGCTGCCCTGTAGTATTTTCTTGAATCTCATTGACAGTCTGAAATCTTTATACTTTCAAAGGTAATTTTAGTTTTGGGAAAAGTCAGAAGTCTCAGGGCACCAAATCTGAGCTGCAGGGGGCTGAGTCACCTGGGTGATTTGATGTTTCACCAAAAAACTCTGCATGAGACATGATGTATGAGTGGGCATGTTGTTGTGATGAAGCTGCCAATCACCAGTTGCCCATAGCTGCAGCCTTCTGAATCATCTGAATAGATTCCACAGAGGAATGTTCAAGCTTAATGCAAAATCTGATGCAGATTCGTTGCTCTACTCGCTCAGTCATTTTGAGTGTGACAGCCACACAGTACACATGCTCACTCAATGGCATCTATCGCCCCCACTGACTAGTACAGTGAGGTCGTCATTGTTCACACATGCTCATTCCAGTCCATGCTCCTTGGCTGCCAGGTCACATCAATGTCTGCAAACCATCCTCATTATATTAACAATGGCTGGACTTTTCCAGAAACACCACGTATGTTTATTAGATAGATGGAATACCGAGTGGACAAACGAATGGGTGAGTGTGTGGGTGGGTGGGTGGATGGATGAGTAGATGGGTAGTTAAACAGAGGAAGGCAAGGCCAAGATGGGGTGCAACAGCATGGGCATTCAGGATGGCAAGATAAATGCTTCCACTTTGGTTGATAAAGGGCCCTGTCTCTGAGCTCCTCAAGTACCCACTTTGTCCTCTGCCTTGATTCTCGTCTTCCCAAAAAGCCCTCAGTCATTTCTATAACCAGAAACTGATGGGCTATCATCTGGCACAGCAATCTGTGCTGACAAGCAGCCTAAGTAGTTGATGCCAGAGCCAGCAGTAAGTTGTGAAACATTTTGAATGTCCCTCCTGCTTGGATGGGTGACATTTTATTACTGGGCTAGTTTTAGGCTATTGACCATAGGACAAGATTCCTAATAAATCCCATGAATGAGATTTAAATTTGTTGTATTTCCTAACTCATAGGATAAAACTCCTTCAAGGTATAACATAACCTGAGATTTCTTAAGGCTTTAATTTTTGTTGTTAAGTTTCTTTTCTTCACCATCCTCCAAAATTTCCAGATAATCAGTTGCCACATTTGGGGTGGGGCTTCTCCCTCAAATAGTTACTCATTATATTAACTCATTTTCTTAATAGCCTGGGCTTGGGGATTTCTTATCGATCAATTCATTTCATTTTCCCCTAGGTTTGTTGAGATAAGGACATATAACATTGTGTAAGTTTCATGTATTTCATGTATACATTGTGATGATTTCATACATGTACATATTGTGAATTGACTACCACATAAGGTTAATTAACACCTGCACGACCTCATATAATTAATTGCCTTTTGTGTGTGTTGGGAGAACATTTAAGATCTATTCTCTCAGCAACTTTCAAGTACATAAAACAATATCATTCACTAAAATCACCATGCTGTACATTACATCCTGAGAAGTTACTCATCACTGGAAGTTTATACCCTTTGCCCAACCTCTCCCATTCCCTAATTCCCACCTCTGGCAACCGCCATCCTGCTTTCTGTTTCTAAGTAACTAGTTTTCTCAATAGCATGAGTTTGGGGATTTCTGAAAGGGTCAGGCCAGTTCCCCAACCTGCTGGACTTCCCATGACTCAGTTGTCCCGACTGGCTTGGCAGCCCACGGCTTAATCGAAACTGTCCCCCACCTCACGCAATAGACATCTGGCCCAGGCACAATGGCCGGTGGTCAGACTGACCCTCCTGTACCTGGGAACAACCCGGCCCTTTACCTGACTTTTGTCCTGGCTCACATCCTGAAACCCTGAGGCTGCCACCCAGAAGATCAAGAGTCTAACCCCTCCCCTATCCCCCCATAAACCCTGTAACTTTTCTTTAAAAAACTCCATTCTTGCCTCCCCCTGGGGCTGCAGTTGGTGCAGACTCAGCCCACCTGCAAGCACAGCATCAAATAAAGGCACCTGGTCAGATCATCTGGCTCCTCCTGCCTCTCTCTCCTGCATTTCTAACAATTTCTATTTCAAGTGCTGTAGTTACTTATATAGGCTCACTTTATTAGTAGCATGGGTTTGGGGTGGCAGGATGCCTGCCGAGTACCAGAACCAATGGGTACATCTAGAACAGCCCTACATTAAGCCCTGGAAAACAGTCCTTCATTCAATCCTGTACAGTTATATGCACATCAGAGCTCATTTTCTGCCATGTTTTGAGAAAAGATGTGCTGGTCTCTCCCGGGCCTGCCCCAGACGTGTTGCCGATGCCTCGTTCTGTGGCTCTCAGCTCCCATGGCCTTCACACCTCCGCTGCTTACCGCCACTTAGAATTTGGGGATGGCTGCCCACCACCTGCACTAGTGCTGCCCCTCAGGATCAGTGATCGTGGGCAGTGATGCCTCCTGCCCAACACCCACATGTATCCCAATGATAATAATTTCCAGAAGCAAAACAACGTGGCAATGGAAAGGGAGAGCTGTTTTCCTTGGGCCTTTTCATTACCGTCTTGAGGGCTAGCCAAGCCCTTCGGTCTTTCCTCCTCTTTCCAGGCCACAGAGAGGTACAGAGGAAGGGGCTCTTTCTCCCCGTTACCAAGTAGCTGAAAGCCTTAGTTTACAAACTCTGGGTCAGGGCCTTGAGATACAAGTTCTTACCCTTGGGCCAGACTGCAGTTCTTGGGACAGTGGCCTCTCTCACCCTTCTACTTTTTTTTTTTATTGTATTTATTTATTTTTAGACAGAAGGGAAGGGAGAGAGAAAGAGAGGGAGAGAAACAGCAATGTGTGGTTGCCTCTCACATGGCCCCCACCGGGGACCTGGCCCGCAACCCAGGCATATGCCCTAACTGGGAATCGAATCGGCGACCCCTAGTTCACAGCCCGCGCTCAATCCACTGAGCTACACCAGCCAGGGCACCCTTCTACTTTTTAAAGACTCCTGAGTGGGGTTACCCTGCTCAGGTGTTAGTCTCAGGGTTGGATGGCAGGAAGGGGGCCCTTCCAGTGCTATCTATCGCTTTCTGCCGCATATCACTTTCTTAAATGGGAAGGATGCATCGGCTACTATTTGTATAAGTTTTATCAAAGGGAAATTGCCCTAAAACACACACCAGTTAGTGTCCAGCATGGGCATTCTAAGAACGACGGTTATACAGCCAGGGCCAAGCAGTGAAACAATGGGTCGCTTCTGCATTTTGAGGAGAGAAAAACATAGCGGCTGTCATCCTTCAACAGAGAGTATATTGGGTGATATTTTTTAATTAGCTCCCACTCCTCTGACACAAAGAATGAAAGAATTGGAATATCTCAATTCCCTCCACCAGGCGTAAGGAAAGAAGCATTGCAGTAATATCAGGGCAGCCACCTTCAAAGCACCTGCCAAATTTTAAGTGGAGATTTTCTGCTGCCAACCTCATTCTCCACTCCCCTTCCACTAGAGAACTGGCTGGATTTCCCCCTGCAAATGTAATAGTCCTTTTTTTTTATTTGACAAAGCATAACGACTAGAGTGTCACATAATAACACATTAGATGCAGTAAATATAACACAGAGGGAAGAAGGCCTTAGTGTTCGCTGAATTGTTCAAGAGCGTGGGTCCCCAGGGTTACAGGGTTGATTTGCATCAGCCGCCTGCTCTTTTCCGCATCACTCCTTCCCCTCCGGTGCTCCTGGGACCCTGCTAGACAAAGTTCCCATCTCAGTGAGTGACATTTACATATTCTGAGGCCGGATTCCCCACACTCACAGATCCTGCCACCAGGGCCTGTTTTCAGGTTTCCGCGTCTCCAGGCTCAGGCCTGGTGAATGGAAGCTTTAGGCCATGACCTCACCAGGAAGGACTTGCAGCCTGGCTCCCAGCACAGCTGGGAGTAACACGTGTGAGGGCTGCAGATGTTCACCTGACCCCCTTGGGCAGGAGCTGACAATCTGGGGCACGAGGGGACCAGTCCCACAGTGGGGGCTCTCATTGCTGCTGCACAGGGCTTTCCTCACCAACAGATGGAAGGAGGATCAGAGGAGGAAGAACCTCTTCCCTTTGTCTAGGCATAACAATAGCAAAGCCCTTGGTGAGAGTCAGGGTCTGTCAGGGAAAAAGGAAATCCCTCTAGGTTTTTGAATAGAGGAGTTTGGAACCAGGAATTGGTTGGTCTAATGGCAAGAGAGCTGAGGAATGCAACAGGGGACGGTGGAAAAAGCAAGAATTAGCTACAGCAGGAAGCTGGTAATGCACTAGGGTGCAGGAGGACTAGTGGGAACAGAGGGTGTAACTAGGGTCCAGACTGGGTGTTCCTGCAGATGCTGAAACTGTGGGTGAGAAGGCCCAGGTGGGAGATGGGACAATGAGGGCAGGGTTGTCTGTCAGAAGCTGAAGCCCAGAAAGAAACTCAGTCACTGCTGAGATGCAAGAAGCAGAGATTGGGAGTAAAAGCACAGGAGAATTCCCTTCCCTTCCTCCCTCCAGTTTTCCACCAGGCCTTCCACTGGCCATGCCTAGCAGAGGCCGTTGAGTCAAGCATCCTGGGAAATGTAGTTTTCTGGGATTGAAAGGGGCACCAGGAGGGCTGGAGTGAATCCGAGGCATACTGGGCAGTCAGACTCCTCTTCTGTCCGGGTTTACAGACCATGAAGACGAAAACCAAGGCCACTCAGTTCGCTGTACATCCCATAATAAACTCTGACCTAGCTCACCTGGTACCATCACACCCTTGAAAGGAGGAGCAAGAATGTGCTTAGATGTAGAAAATGGAAGATCCCAGAAAGATTTTGGGAGATCCAAGTGCAAGGGCTGAGATGAGAAAAGAAATGAGTTTGCTCCGGCGGCTCCTAAAGATGGAGGCGTTCCGGGGTCTGAGGATTGGGGTGTCTCTGCCAGCAGCAGTCTAAACCCTTGTGCTCCCTTAGGGCACTTGAGCTAGAGGTAGCCCATCATACAGCAAAAAAAAACAAACAAACAAAAAAAAAATTAAACAAGGGCTTCAGCTGTATACAGGTGATTCTGTAACTGTATCATGCACTTGAATTGGAAAACCTAATTGTTATTTGAACCACTAATGCTTTACACTCTAATAAAATGTCTTTGCACTTCACGAGGTCGGCTGTGGGTGTGCTTTCATGAGCACAGGCAGGACTTGGCAACTCACTGTCATGGCCACGGACACTTTCCCTCACCTTTCAGTTCCCTTTTTTGGAAGATGGGGTTGCTAACACCTGCCTCACAGAGCTGTTGTGAGGATTACATGAGCCAATGAACTTAGCACTGCAGCACTTAGCATAGGGCCCAGCTCCCAGAAAGTGCTAAAATAACGCAGGGACTGGTGTGCAGGTGAGAAAATCTTCTCACTGGCTAGGACAGGACTGCCCATCAGCCAGGACCCCAGGGTGCTCCGATGTGCAGTCTGGACTAAGGAGAACATACAGCAAAGAACAGCCTCCTTGCCACCTGCCTTTACCGCTGGGTGATAAAGGACTGAATGCAGCAAACTGCCTCACGAGCCTGTGGCTCCTTACTCCCCACCAGCAAATCACAGCCTGTCAAGAAAGCAAACAAGATCAGAAGAATGTATGGTTGTGGCAAATTTTACAGCCTTCAGATGCCCATGAAAGTCCGGTTATGTTGGAAAAAAGCAAAAGGCCCCCATGGAGATGGTGAAAATGTGGGTGCTTTCCCACTGCGGAGGAGACTGGCCGTGGTCCAGGGGTCCTGGAGGATGGGCAACTGCTGGGGGCAGGGATGGAGGTGCAGACGATGGGCCTGTGGTAATGGATAGACATCTCTGAATGTCCTATATCCCCCGTCTGTCCTCTGCAGGCAGTGGAGGAGTTGGCAGGGACTCACTGGACTAGGGTGACCTCGGGAAGGGTTGAGCGAGTGGGTCAGCTATTGTTATCGAAGGGCATGGCAACCAGCACACAGAGACAAAGGAGGCGGGGCAGGGTGGAGCTTGGGAGAGGGTAATTCTGCTGAATTCTGGTGAGCGTCTTGGTCAAGGACGGGTTTGGGTAGTCTTGGGGTGAGCCTGACAGGCAGAGGTGGGGGGCTAAATGAGGACATTCCACGGAGGGACAGAGCTTCAGCAAAGGGCCAGAGGTGGGACCACAGAGCATGTTCTGGAGACAGTGTTTCTGATGTGTCTGGAATGGTGCGCTGGGGTGCGGGGGCGGGGGGGGCGGGTACTTCTGTCAGTGGGTATATATTATCCTAATACTTTATCAATATTCACTTTATTGAATTTGAGGGGCTGAGGAGAAGAATCTGAGCCTGATCTGACTGAGTGAATAGTCAAATGGTGATTCCCTGGTATTCTCTGCCAGATGGGACCATGCCAGCTCAGTAGCAGGACCCCTGGAGGATAGTCCCTGTGACAGGCTCAGAGGGGGTGACAGTGTAATGTGGTACAGAGCATCGGTCCCCTGAAAGTAGGGAAACCCACAATCCTGCAAAAGGCAGGAGGGAGGCAGGGAACAGAGTTTGAGGCACATTACATAACAAAGGCAGATTAATAGCCTGTACTTTCCTGAAGGAAAGAAGGCTGCTGCCGGGTATGTGAGTGTAAGAACGTGCTCACCAGAGTGACTCAGCAGAGTGACGGGTGACATAGCCAGGGGGCGCCTGTGCGAGCTGCAGGGACAGATGGCTGCCCTGGATGCCCTGTGCTACTGGGAACCCTTGCCATGACTAAAGATGGCAGCCAAAAGAGGGTCAAAGACACTGGGGAGCTGACAAAAATGGCAGATACTGATGCACCATAGGAAGAGCCAGCTGTTTGGCCCCAGAGGAAGTTCTGAGCCAAGCGTTTAAATTGGAGAAGGCTGCATAACATGAGGTCAAAGAGAAGTCTGCCATGAGGTCGGGAGGCCTGTAGGTCTGCCTGAAGGTCTGGAGGTCGTGCGAAGATGGCGACAGAGCTGGTGGAGCTGCACGGACCTGCCTGGATGAGCACACAGACACGCGGGAGATGCTTGGAGCTGAACTGTGACCTGGAATGCTGAGCTGCAGACTTCTGCTTTTCTGGAGAACATTCGGAGAAGTCACTCTCTTGGTATGGGGGCTCTTGGTACAGGACTTCAGAGCTTGGTGTGAGCTCTCTCTCTGGGCTTTTGGCATTTGGATGTTCTGGACCTCTGGCCCTGCTCCTCACATGGATGGGAGCGCTCATGAGATCAGGAAATGCAAGGCCCACTAGGGTCTTAGACCCTGCAGAGGGAGGGAGCCCACTCCCGGAGGCAGGGTCCCACGCTGGGGTGCTTGCCTCACTGGGCCCCAGCCCCTGGGGCAGTGGAACACGGCACACAGTTTCTGGACTGACTCCCGGAGACTGAGAGCAGTGCAGCCCGGATCCTGAAGGACAGAGCTGCTGCAAGGAGACGGTGACTCTGAAACCCACCAGTGCACGCTCCAGAGAGGATGGAGATCTGTTTGTGTGACCAGCTTAAAGACAGATAAGGAAATGGGGAACTTCTGGGCATGGTTTTGGCTTGTAGACTTTGGGGGAGCAAGGTAAGTTCTGGGTCTCATGGGAGAGAAGGGCTCAGGGCAGGAGAGCTCTCAGCCCCTCCAGGCTGGGAACCCTGCTAATAAGAACCTGTTCCCTTCAACACTAATTGTTGGGCCATGTAGACTCAAGGCACCGAGTGGCCCAGCCCCAGTTTGCACAGTTACAACAGGGCTCTCGGGTCAGCCTGATTCTGTGAGGACTGACAAAGGTTCTCTGCTTGACCAAACGTTAGCCAGGCTCCTGAACCTCCTCCCAGGCCCATCTCAGCACTACCTTGTAAAATCCAGTTTCAGCAAGAACCCCACCACCTTCAATATCTGATCAGGTTCCGCATACCCCACCATGCCCCAGGGAACGTCTGATCACCCTGGCTGATCTCTGCAAGAATCCTGTCTGGTCAGTTTAGCCAGAACCACCACACACCTAATGTTTCCCCTCAGCAGTTTTCCATGCACTGCCCCCACCCTGCTCCTGGTCGGTAAACTCGCAGTTGCCCGTGGTATACAGGGGTGGCAAAAACAGGTTTACAGTTGTTCGTGTGGGGAAAGACATGCAGGGTGTGATTACTACCATAGCCTCATTGACTCCAAACAATGTCACAGCGGCACAGTGCAGTTTTGCTCACCCGTGAATCTAAAGTTGAGTCCCATCTCTCTCCTCCATCGCAACAGCCCCTATCCTATTGCAACGGCCCGGAATAAAGGCTGCCTTACCAGCTCTCACAGGTATCTTAAATAATCTTTCCCTGAATAGGACCACCAGCCCCTGCTGCTGCCCCACCTGCCACGGCCAACAAACACACTCCTTTCCCTGCCCCTCCCACCTCTGCTGCCCACAGTGGGGCCCCCCTGTGGCTCCCATGGGAGGCCCCCAGCTTGGTGCAACCCTTGCAGCTGCAGGTGCTCCCCCACCTCTGCCCCGGCACCTGGGAGCCATCAGGCTGGTGCCACTGCAGGTGAGCCCCTCTCCGCGGGGCACACTGTGGACACAGATTGGGCGCTGGCCTGAAATGTGTTCCATGCCATAAGACTACTAAATCTGGTCCTCAGAAGTGTACTAAAATATAAACATATGCTGCAATAAACCATTGTTAAATAAAGTAAAATTCAAGTTGCCATGAATATTTCCTAAGGCAGATTTTTTGCCTAGACCAACCTGACTGGCACAGTTTAAAAAAATTTTTTTCCACTGATATATCGCTCCACATCATGCTCCTGCATGCTTGGAGAGTGAAAACAAATTTTATTCTTCACACTTTCTTCTCTTCAAAAAAAATTTTTTTAAGGAAATACAGAAACCTTTTCTCCTTTTCTTCCTCTTCCTTATTCCCTTCCTCTCAATTCAGTCTTAAAGCCCGTATGTGAGGCAGAGCAAGGTGCTGGCTCTGGGCAGGGTGTCAGAGCCCGGCTGGGTGAGGAGGGCATCTGGTGAGGGGCTGCCCGGTGCAGCGTTTGGCCGGGTGAGGGGAGGAGGCAGCAGCATGGGCGAGGGGCGGGGTCGGAGGTGGGAGATTGGCTGCATACAAGGGGGTTAGTCACATGCATAGCTACATGAAGGGGATTGAAAGCTGAGTTCCTCGCTGACAAAAATAGAGTTACAAATAAGGAAGGAGAAAAAATGAATCCTGTGGTGCTAGATTGGTATTGGCAGTGTCAGTGTGAGCTCATGTTTTCCTGTGTGTGTGTGTGTGTGTGTGTGTGTTCCCTAGATGTGGCCACACCCAGGAGCAGTGGCACCCCAAAAGCAATGAGCACACTTAGCTCCCAGATGTTGGCTTTTAAATAGCATTTCCCATCAAAAGAAACAGGGTCCTTAAAGAAACGGCTGATGCCAAGGTTGGGAGAGTGAACTTACAAAATGAGCCTGGGATGTTCTGTTTTGTCAGAAAAAAGGAAAGAACACAGAGAACAATGAGGGTATGTCAAAAGGACTTTGGCCTCTTTGCCAAATCTGAGACAATTTCAGCATCGAAATATAGTCGTTGAATCAGTTGGGTTTATTACTCATTTCATGAGGGCAAACACACACCATATGGAACCCTGGACTGGCTCAGTAAGAGGGTGTCAGAAAGAAACTATTGCAGGATTGAGCTTTGGTGTGGGAGGGTTTGGGGAGAGTCCAGAAACATGGGGTTCCCTCTAGATTTCACACTGTCAGGAAGTGGAGACACTCCTCTGAGTGGAATAATAAACGTTATCTATGGGGAGGGCAAAGCTGGGATGTTAAAGCGGCGGCAGCCACTCACATTAGCCAGCAGGGAGGGGTGTTTGGTGTTTTGTGGGTTGCATCTTGTTCTTGTCTGTGCTACATAAAATTATGAAGTAGCCTGTGTCTCGATGTGTCATGGTCTCAGAGGGACCTCACAGGCTGTTGGTGCTCCGGGAATGATTCGCGTCCTGCGGGAACACACACCCAGCCTGCCTGTGCCGGCCAGGCCAGCTCCGCACGCTGCTGCCTCGCTGGGTCGGGCCAGCACCCGGTTTGCAGGGGCTACCCTTTTCTTCCTCAGTAACACTGGGCTATAGCCCTGAAGACAAACCAAGAATCTATGAATCCTTCCAGATATAAATCATTCATTAATCAACTAAATTGTGGTCATGACGAGAAATAAGATTTTCTTACCTTTTATGACAGCATGGATGGACCTGGAGAACATTGTGCTAAGTGAAATAAGCCGGTCAGAGAAAGGAAAGTACTGTATGATTTCACTCATATGTGGAATCTAATGAACAAAATAAACTAACAAACAAAATAGAAACAGACTCATAGATACAGGGAACAAACCGACAGCTGTCGGAGGGGGTATATTTGAGGGGCTGGGTGAAGAAGGTGAAAGGATAAACCGGCTGGTGTAGCTCAGTGGATTGAGCGCGGGCTGGGAACCAAAGGGTCCCAGTTTGATTCCCAGTCGGGGAACATGCCTGGGTTGCAGGACAGGTCCCCAGCGAGGGCCATGTGAGAGGCAACCATACATTGCTCTTTCTCCCTCTCTTTCTCCCTCCCTTCTCCTCTCTCTAAAAATAAATAAATAAAATCTTAAAAAAATAGACTTTATGTTTCAGAGCCATTTTAAGTTTACAGAAAAATTGAACAGAAAATAGAGTTCCTGTCTCTCTCTCTCACACACACAAACGCACACACACATTCACACACAGTTTCTCCTGCTATTAACATCTTGCATTAGCATGTTACATTTGTTTAAAATATGTGAAGAAATGTCAATACATTATTAACAAAAGTCCATAGTTTACCGTTAGAGTTCACTCTTTGTGTTGCACATTCTATGGGTTTTGACAAATGCATAAGAATATGTAACCCCCATCACAGTATCACGCAGAATAGTTTTAGTGTCCTATAAATCTCCATGTGTTTTTCTTTCCTAAAGATTTTATTTACTTATTTTTAGAGAGAGGGGAAGGGCAGAAGAAAGAGAGGGAAGGAAACATAGATGTGAGAGAGATACATCAATCAGTTGCCTCTCATGTGCACTCCAACCAGACACTGAACCCGCAACCCAAGCATGTACCCTGACCAGGAGTTGAACCTGTGACCTCCTGCTTTGTGGGACCGCACTCAACTAACTGAGCCACACTGGTCAGGGCTTGTTCCCCCATGTCTCTTCATGACTGGATAGCTCATTTCTTTTTATTACTAAACAATATTCAATTGTATGGATATACCATTTGTTTATCCATTTACTTATTAAAAGATATGTTGGGTGCTTCCAATTTTTGGCACTATGGATAAACCTGTTAGAAACATTTATGTGCAGGTTTTTGTGTTGATATTTTTTTGACTCATTTGGGTAAATATCAAGAAGCGCAATCACTGATCCAGTGCAATCACTGGATCAGTGATCATGTGGCGAGCCCATACTTAGTTTTGCAGGAAACTGCTGGACTGTCTTCCAAAGTGGCTATACCATTTTTCATGCTCACTCTAGCAATAAATGAGACATAACAAAACATACTGTGGTATTCTGGGTGGGTCTTGGAACATAAAGAGAAGATTAGGGAGAAACTAAGGAAATCTGAAGAAAGCATAAACTTTAGTTAATAATGCACCAATACTGGCTCAACAGCTGTGACCGTTGCATGAAATGTTCACAACCAGGGAAACTCAGCACGAGGAGTACACTGAATTCTCTTCACTTGCTTTTCAGACTTCTTGTAAATCTAAAACTCTTCTCAAATAAAATGTTTATTTAAATATTTTTTAAAAGAAATGTCACAACGTCATTTTACAATTGCACAAAGAAGGAATGTAGACATCAGGCATCAGCAACTGCCACAGCCACACAGAGGGAGTCAAGCAGGCAGTATGTATCTCCTGTACTCTTGCCAAAGGAATTGAACTTGAATCTGGTCCTTTTTCTGGCATGCGCTGTCAGTGTGCAGCAAACATAGAAGACAGAGGACCATGTCCTACACCACAACCAACAGAAGTCAATATCACCCATGAACAGTGAAAAAACAACAACAACAACTCTGTAGTGAAACACTAGGGAAGAGAATGTCAGAGCACACTGAAAAAGTAATGCTCCACTATTTATTTTTAAAGAATAGAGAGAAAGAAGAGGTTTAAAAATCAAAAAACAGAAGAGTCAAAATTAACTTCATTCGGAAATGATATAGACATATATCTGAAAAACCCAAGTTAATCAATAAAAAACTATTAGAAATAAGAATATTTAGACTGGTGGGTGGAGACTTCCGGCCAAGATGGAGGCATAGATAGACACACCGTGCTTCCTCACACAACCAAAAGAGGAGAAACAGCAATTTAAATAAACAAAAACAGCCAGATCTGACAGAAAATCGAACTGAGTGGAAGTCCGACAACCAAGGAGTTAAAGAAGACACGTTCATCCAGACCGGTAAGCGGGGTGGAGCCGGGCGGAGAGCCCGCGGCAGGACTGCGGTGTGTGGATGGTACCGGCAGCGCTGCAGCTGCGGGGAGAGACCCGACGCAGGCGTGCCTGACCAAAACGCAGCCAGCACCCAGCCCACCGGGACCCAGGGGCCTGAGGTTGGTGGACCGGGCGGGTCCTCATTCGCATGCAGATAAACCGGGAGAAAAGCTGGGAGTGGAGCAGACCGAGCAGCAACCCACCAACTCGGGGAAATAAGACCTCAAACCACCAATTGAGGGCACCTGTGGGGCTGAGGCAGCGGCGGGAGGAACTCCCGGCCTCACAGGAGAGTTCGTTGGGGAGACCCACAGGGACTTGGAACTGTGCGGGCCCGTCCACGTCCACTCACCCCGGAGCCAGTGCAGGGGGGCCCAACTTGCTTGGGAATAGCAGTGCGGAGAGCGGAGCAAACGCCATTGTTCTCTCAAGACCCGCCCCCACAGACAGCGTCACAACACCACAATGTGGGTTACCCCACCCCCAAAGACAGTGTCACAACACAACGATGTGAGTTGACCCGCCCTGGTGAACACCTAAGGCCCCGCCCCTTAAAGTAACAGGTGCACCGAGAAAAAAAATGGCCCAAATGAAAGAACACATCAAAGCTCCAGAAAAAATACAACTAAGTGACGAAGAGATAGCCAACCTATCAGACGCACAGTTCAAAGCACTGGTAATCAGGATGCTCACAGGATTCGACGAAAAATTGTCACAATTACTTGAACAAATGAAGGATAATATAAAGGATATGAGGGGAAATCTGCAGGGAACCAATAGGGATGAGAAGGAAACTGGGACTCAAATCAACGGAGTGGACCAGAAGGAAGAAAAAAACATCCAACTAGAAAAGAATGAAGAAAAAAGAATTCAGAAAAATAAGGAGAGGCTTAGGAACCTCCAGGATATCTTTAAACGTCCCAACATCCAAGTCATAGGGGTGCCAGAAGGAGAAGAGGAAGACCAAGGGATTGAAAACTTATTTGAACAAATAATGAAGGAGAACTTCCCTAAGCTGGTGAAGGAAATAGACTTTCAGGAAGCCCAGGAAGCTCAGAGAGTCCCGAAGAAGTTGGACCCAAAGAGGAACACACTAAGACACATCATAATTACATTACCCAAGATTAAAAATAAGGAGAGAATCCTAGAAGCAGCAAGAGAAAAGGAGACAGTTGCCTACAAAGGAATTTCCATAAGATTGTCAGCTGATTTCTCAAAAGAGACCTTGCAGGCAAGAAGGGGTTGGAGAGAAGTATTCCAAGTCATGAAAAGCAAGGACCTATGTCCAAGAATACTCTATCCAGCTAAACTCTCATTTAGAATGGAAGGGCAGATAAAGTGCTTCTCAGATAAAGTCAAATTCAAGGAGTTAGTTCATCATCACCCAGCCTTTATTGTATGAAATGTTAAAGGGATTTATATAAGAATGTAATCAGCAAAAGAAAAAAACAAGCAAAATATAACCAGAGACATTGAAATTAAGAACAATCCAACAGTGACCAGAGGGGAGGGGGGAGGGGACAATGAGGGGAAGGAACTACTATAAAGGACACAAGGACAAAACCAATGGAGAGGGTGGAAGCAAGGGAGGGGAGGTGGGTTTGGCTGGGGTTAGGGGATGTGGTGGGCGGAAAATGCAGACAACTGCAAATGAACAACAATAAAGTAATTAAAAAATAAAAATAAAAAAATAATAAAAGAAATAAGAATATTTAGCAAACTGCCGTGGCTGGTATGGCTCAGTGGATTGAGCACGGGCTGGGAACCAGGCAGTCCCGGTTCGATTCCCAGTCAGGGCACATGCCTGGGTTGCAGGCCAGGTCCCCATGAGGGCCATGTGAGAGGCAACCATACATTGCTGTTTCTCTCCCTCTCTTTCTCCCTCCCTTTCCCTCTCTCTAAAAATAAATAAAAATAAAGTCTTTAAAAAAAAAAAAGAATATTTAGCAAACTAGTTTAACAAATTAATAAACAAGGGGACATCAATAGTTTCCCTACATCAACAATAACTAGCCAGAAAACAGAACAGAATAAAAGATTCCATTTCAAAAACAAAGTAAAGTCACTAGGAATAATATTAAAAATGTGCAGTATGAAGAAGAATTTTAAACGCTATTGCCAAAACTGAGAGGACAGCTGAATGAATGAAAGACATATCCTGTTCAAGATAAGAAAATCTACCATATTAAAGGTGTCCATTGTCCCTAACTTTATCTACAAATTTAATGGGATCCCAGCAAAAACAGCATCAGTTCCATCCAAATAATAGGCATTTCAGAAAGAAAGAAAAAAATGGTAGGAAGAAATGATCACAGGAAGGTGCGATTTCTTAAACAAAACATTCCAGATTGAAAAGCTCTTTGAATTCTCTGTACAATAAGTGAGGAAAAGTAAAAAGGCCCATGCCAAAACATTTGATGAAGAAATTATAGAACAAAAGTAATTAAAAGGAAGCTCTTAAAAACTGACAGGGAGGGAGAAAAACAGGCTTCACACAGCCAAGGAGCAGGACTCAGAAAAGCACCGGCCTCTCAGAAGCTGGCCTCGCTGTGAAATACCAGACATCAGTGGAGAGACCCTTACAAAACTCTGAGGGAAAGGGACTTCGATCCTCTGATTCATTTCCAGCTGAAGTATCACTTAAATGTGGGAATACAACAGTGACTTTTTGTTGTTTTCTTAAATTTTTAAAGAAACTGCTCGCAGTGAAAAGTTCAAACACGTTTAAAAGTAGAGACAACAGCATAATGAAGACACACGGACCTCACGCCCAGGTCCAGCAGTCGCCAGGTCGCAGCCAGCCTGGCGCCATGGCACCCGAACCACACCCCCTCCCGTCCTATCAGTGCGTCTCTGAAAGTAAGGGCATAAAAATATAACAATATGCTATTATTACATCTAAAATAAAACGGAATATTATCATCAGATGTCCAGTGTTCAAATTTCCAGTTGTTTCATCCATGTCACACACTTTTAAAATGTATATACTTTGTTTAAATCAGGATCCATTTAAGAGCCACACATTGTACATAGTTTGCTTTCTAAACCTTTTTTTTAAAAATATTTTATTTATTTATTTTTTAGAGAGAGGAGAAGGGAAGGAGAAAGAGAGGGAGAAACAGCAATGTATGGTTGCCTCTCACATGGCCCTCACCAGGGACATGGCCTGCAACCCAGGCATGTGCCTGACTGGGAATCAAACCAGGACCCTTTGGTTCCCAGCCCACATTCAATCCACTAAACTACACCAGCCAGGGCGCTTTCTAACTCTTTTAATCTATGGTTTCCTCCTCCATCGTTCTTTCCCCCTGAAATGCACTTACTGAAGAAACTGGGCATGTGACCTGGAACACTGTCCATGTTCTACATTATTTTGTTGGCTGTATCTCCATGATGTCAATATTCCCCTCTGGTCTAGGTCCTGAATGTCAGGGTTCGGGCTTTAGATGAGTATGGATACTTCCCTCGTCACGCTTCCCAGGAAGCTAATGAGGATGTCCCACTAAAACCAGGGCCGTGGACCGAAGACCTGAATCCAGCTCAGGGGAGAGGCGGGGAGGCTCCCAGGGCCACGGGGCCGTGAGAGAGGCTCCGGCCACCGCTGTGTGGCAGACGCAGGGAGCAGAGTCCAGACGGGCCCGGAGCAAGGGAGGGCTCCAGGGAGCATGTCTCCAAAACAAAAATCAAACCTGAACTTGTTGTTATACCAAATGCATTTAATCACACGGAGAGTGGACTTTCAATTCTATAGCTGAGTTTAGGACTAACTTGGTGATGACAGTGTAGAAGACTAAGAAGTGTAAGCATAGTCCACGGCTGCTTCAGCCATGAATAATATTCACTCAGTTACAATCATGGAAACATTGAATGTTCATTGAATTTTAAAGGGCAGTATAACTCCATGGAGAGGAGAGGAGAAGAGAACAGGCTCCAAGGCGTGTTTGAACTTACCCCAGATCGGAGTGCCCACCTAAACCAGCCCCAACCAGCCTCCCTTCCATGCTGGTTGTAAAAAATTAGTTCATGCATTCATGTCTAGATAGTACTTATTACTAGAAAGAGACAGAGTTCAGCAAAGATTCTATCCCTATTTTTCATTTCCACTGATGTAAGTACTGGGTGCTTTTATTCAAGTAAATACGAAAAACTGGGAGATTTGTTACACTTCACCCAATTCTTTGAACTCCTTCCAATTTTATGCCAAAACTCACAAAGGAATATATCATCAAATAATGAACATTTAAAACTTTAAACAGTTTCCTGTGAATGACATACTCCAAGTATTAAAGTATTTCTTAATTAAATTCAATTTTTCTGGATTGCATAAAGATTATACTTTTTAGTATTACATATATATTTTATCAAAATATCACTTTACAAATTACTAATTTTGGTAAGCACTTATTAAACACAGAAGAGGTAAGAAATGCAGTTCCAAAGTGCTACTTTTAATTATGTGCTTTCAAAAACAATCAAAGCAAACATTATAGTCACGGGAAAAATGTTTAAGTTTCTGGTGATGAGGTGAGCTTCTGTATTTGATAATAGGATAAAGTTACTCGGAAAGCGGAATGAAACAGGGGTGCTGGCTGCGGAGGACGCGAGCCTGGGGCTTGGGGCTGGAGTCCCGGACCTGGGAGTGGAGCTCTGGGGGTGGGGCTCTAGGCTGAGGAGTCCAGGCTGGGGGCCTGGGGCCCTAGGGCAACCCCTTTCTGCACCTAGCCCCCCCACCCAGGACCTCAGGCCTCAGTTTCTTCTTGAAATGCCTTTTAAAAAATATTCCCTGGAAAATAGGCACTGTTCTGTTTTGTCATTATTTGGCATTATCTTTCCAATATGTTCCCATTGTTCCATTATCCCTTCTAAATGCCGAGAGCATGTTTAACTATTACAAGAACTCTGTTGCTCTTCACAGGGGTGGCTTCCCTGTGAGGGGAGGCATTCACACCTGCCTGCTCAGGACCAAAACCCAGACAAGCAGGGGTTTTAAGAGCCCGAAGCCATGTGCCTTCTGGCAGGTCTCTTCCATTCTGCTCAAGGCAAAGGACCTGAACAGGGACACCTAGAGCACCCCGAGTACTTTGCAATCTAAGGTGTACAACCCGGTCCTCAGAAACTCAAGGGAGAGCCCAGAGGTCAGCACCTCTCTCAGAGCCAGACATGCTGGCCTCCTTTTGGAAGGTCACAGTGAAGTGGAAAGGTCAGGATGCTGGGAAACAGAAACTGGCCCACGGGTTCCTCCCACCACTTATTCCTCAACAAAATTTAGAATGAATTAAGTAGAGAAGATTTTTCTAATAATAAACTGAATGTCAGCAATGTGGCTTTAGCAAAACATAATCTGTCATTAAATTATTGTTTTTCATTTGAGTTTTGTTGGTTTTATAGCTGAAATTTATTTTGGTTTTATATAGCCTAGGGCATATGTTATATGTTTGCACTTAATATAAAAATAATTGAAATTCACACAGGGGGTTGGCTAATTTTTTTTTTCTTTGAATAGGGCCTGTTCTTTGCTCAAATTTGAAAAACACTGCTTTAATGTATTGTCTGACAGACTTTGGAGAGGGGCTGTAAAGAGAAAGGGAAAACCAGACCTGGATCAGACATTCTCCATGTGAGTGCCGCTCCAGAAGAGGTGCTGGGAATGGCACAAGAAGGTGCCTGGGGGGTGTGGGTCGGGCGTGGGGGGGCTGTGGGTCGGGTGTGGTGGGTTGTTCTGGAAATGGATAAGGGGGTGGCTGTACCGTCGACCTGCAGTGCTGGTGGCTCTCAGCTGCCAAGGACAGAAATCTCAATTCAGACCACAGGGAATGTCCTGGCTTTGGGGGGGACCCGGACTGGCTGCAGTCTCTGGGATATCTTCAGGATGCTTCTCTCTTGTGTCCTACTGCCCTGTGCATCTTAGCTTTATTCTGGCTAAATGCAGGAGGGATTCCTCCACTGGACATTGGGAGCAAGGCCCCAGTTTAACATCTCCCCCCCGTTGGCAGCCCCTACTGAAGACACCTGTTTTTATGTCACTGTGTATCAGCCCGAGCACAGGTGGACCAGCCTGCGTGCGGGGAAGGGCCCAGCCTTCACTCCTGTGCCCGCCTGCGGCCAAGGAGAGGGCTGGTACCACCAAAAGCTCATGGAGGTGAGGCTGTGCTGGCCAAAGACAACGGCTCCATCATCTCCATCTCAGTGGGCCTGCTGCACGCTGTTTCTATGAGCTCCAGACCTCGGCAATACCAGGTCCCGGCAGGAGAGATGCCCCATGGAAGTGTTAAAGGAAAAACTATTCTGGCACTTGTTAAACTGGTGGGGAAGACTTTATTCAAGACTATGGCCATAGGGGAAAGTAATTGGGCTCAACTCCGAATAGAGCGAAGGCAGTGGGGATTTATTTACAGAGCAGGGTGAGTGGCCAGTGGATGGACAAGTACTAAGAGCAGACATCAAGGGCAGGAAGATTCTTGCTAAGCTGACCTACCAGGAACTTTTCTTGCTGTGTATCGGTTTAATATGATTTCAAATCCACTTATGACTTAAACGGAATTGTTTTAATCTGCTCATTTATGACACAGATGAAAAAAGTTGCTTCGATATAAAAATGAAGGAAGTCGTGCCAGGGTGTCATCACCTACAGCTGCTGTGGCTGCTAAGCTGTCAGCAGCCCAGCTGCTGAGGGGCCCTGGTGGGGGCTTTCGGGTAAGAACATGTGGAGAAGCAACTATGGCAAGGGGACATTTAGACTATAAATACTGACAGGTTGTGAGGACTATTTGAAAGTTTCAGTTTGGGCAAAGTGTCTCTTCACTAACCTAAAAGCTCTCCAAAGACCTCTGGAACGCTGAGCTTCTGTCATAGCCATGGCAACTGCTTGGTGGGCAGTGGCAAGAAGCCACGCGGTAGCTGCATGAAGGAAGTCGGCCTGCCGGCCAGCTCCAGCATCTCTGCTCCCTGGCAGCAGGCTCTAGCAACGGGAGCCTTTCACTTCCGTGCTGGACCAATAAATCAGCTCTTGGTTGGACGTTACCGCTCCCTAGTGCTTCCTTATATAAAGAAGTACACCTCATATTAAATTTGGACTTTATTTCTTCATCTCTCCTTGCCTGGAGCACCAGGGCGAGTAACCTGTCATTTGTTTGGAGTATGTTATTCCTTTATTTGGTTTATTAAGAGATATTATCCTGTATGCTACTGGCTTGTGAAATTATTATAATTCCCACAGGAAACCTGTGCTAAATAAATTGCTGTCCAAAAGATTCAGTCTCTGAGTATAACTTTTGCTGCCTCCGTAAAACCAAACCAAAACATTGTTAAAAGTGTTACCATACAGAAACTCCATTTCTTTTTTTTTTAAAGATTTTATTTATTTATTTCCAGAGAGAGGGTAAGTGGGGGAGACAGAGAGGGAGAGAAACAGCAATGTATGGTTGCCTCTCCCATGGCCCCCACTGGGGACCCGGCCCGTAACCCAGGCATGTGCCCTGACTGGGAATACGAACCGGGACCGTCTGGTTCCCAGCCCGCGCCCAATCCACTGAGCTACACCAGCCAGGGCAGAAACTCCATTTCTTTAACGTGGTGCTGTCTCCTTTCTGTCTGTCTACCCCCTTCCTTAACCATTAGGCTCTTAGGACACCAGACTCCGGTCAGTATCAAACTGTCTCAAGAACAGGTCTGTGGACCACAGAAAGAGTTTCACTCAAGCTAAAGGTAACACCTTGACTTTAGCTGTGTTTCAGCCCCAGGCCATGAACAACCTGGCCCTATGGACCATCACCCCACCAGGAAACCATACAGACAATGCCATGGCTGACATCAGGACCAGACACAGTGACCGACTACTCCCTACCCAGGCCCCAACCGGTCAGTAGACCCCACAATCCCAACTCCCTTAGCCGCTATGACTAATGATTTCCCCTGCATAACCCACTCCCTGGAAGCCTTTGGGAGCCAGGCCTTTCAGCACTAGCGTACCTGTGACTCTGGGCTCGGTGCCACTTCCTCAACTAAAAAACCCATGCTTTCCTGGCTGCAAACTCCTGTTCATGTTTGATTGGGCTTTGATGCTCACAGGGAAACAGACCCCAAGGGCTTACACATCAAAGGTAGGGGATGAAAACCCGGATCAGATATAAAGGGTGGATATTTTTTTCTAAATTGACTTAGTGGGATTCATGCTAATGCTGGGACTCAGCAAGGATGGACACGGAAGGCCAAGGTCGAGGCCCCGTCAAGAACAGGGCTCACAGGCACCTAAATAAAGTTTGGTAAAGGGGAGAGTCTTTGTCAGAAGAGCTGCCCAAACTATGGCCTGGGACAAGAAGGTCCAGCAGAGAGGGGCATCTAGTTTCCCCTGTGTGAGGACAAAATCAACTACAAAGGAATGTTCCTGGGTGAGAGCAGCCCTGGGGAGATGTTGGGGCTGCCCTGGGGCTGTGGGATGTAGGGTAGGAAAAATAACTGTCCCTCTGCCTTTCCAGGTTCTGTGGAAGAATCCTACCCTGTAATGAGAGACAGATAGGCAAAATTAAAACCGAGGTGTAGTAAAATGTATAGCTCTTATACACAAATTTCCTCTGAACGGCCCGAGCCAACACCTTAAATCCTTCCTCAGCTAAAGACCAAAGACAGATGTTGGTGGGTGGGGAGCCAAGCTGTGGGGGAGGTTATCGGGAAAAGTGCTGTAAACAGGATAATGCTGCTATGCAGATTTAAATCGGGTGCACTTGTTAGTGTAGGTACTTAGATATTAATAAAGGAAGGGAGCAAAAGGAATCAGACATTAAGAAGCGTAATAAACTGGAAAGCTGAATCCAATATTGGGCCTGCTTCACTAGGAAGCTGCAGCTTTACCCACTCCCCAGGGAACCACGGGTCTGTTCCCTGTAGATTACTGTGGGAGGAATAGGACAATAAGGGGGGACTCCTCAGCTGGGCGCATGCCCGGGAAGAGTCAAGATGACGCAGGGGGAGGTACTTCCACTTTGATGCATGTGCAGTAGGAGCCAGGAGGGCAACGATAAAGGCCTGTCTGTCCAGCCTGGGAAAAGGATCAGATTGGATAGGGACCCAGAACCCTGGAAGATCTAGGAAGTGGATTGGTTAGGAGGAGGATCCAGTGCAGCCCGTGAAGGATTAGGGAGTAGATTGGTTAGTCTGAAGGGGCGCCTGATCCTTCCCAAGCCTAAAATGATATAATTCAAGCCTAACAACTCTCTCGCGCGCTCTCTCTCAGTAACACATGCTTGCCCCATTCGCTTGTGTACTTACTCTCCATAGCAGTCACGTGGGCCTGGCAGCCACGTGGACTCCAAGCACGGTCCTGGGCACAGCCAGCTGCAGCACAGCCAGGACCGTAAGCTAAGCTGGCCGGATGGGGACAGAGACTGAACTGCGCCAGTGGCACAGAAACTTTGGACCTTCGCCTTTGCACTGGGCTTGAGGAAGACAAGACTAGACTTTTTCCATGGCAGGACGGACAGAGATGAGACACCAGAGCTGAACCTGAGATAGTCCTGCGTGTTAGCTCCGGCTGCTTCAATAGATCTCACCGTGAAACTTCAACCTGCCATGCATCCCGAAATGCTTTTCTTGTGACCCGCTGAAAGAGCCCCATTTCTACCAGCAACACACCAACGAGAGTTCCTTATGATTTAGAGTCACCCTTCCTGGTACAGAGGGACACCTTTAGAAATGGAAAATTTATAAATTGTAAATTTTCCTTACAGAAATAGTAAACACTGCTCTGTTTTTAGAGCTTCCCCTGTGTCTGCTTTTTCTTAGGAATAACTGAAACCAGACACTAGCCAGACACACTAATCACTTTTGTATTTCCTTGATCACAAGTTTTTTTTTTTAAGTACTTTACAGAACACAACAGGAGGCGGTCCCCTGGCCCTTCCCCTACTACGCACTGATATCAGCTGTGTGGACAGAAAGAAAGGGGTTCTATGGAAAGTAACCTCACAGAGTAACCTAATCATAAATTCTTAACAAGGCAGGGCATGGTGGGTAGTCCTGCTCCAGGGCTGTAGCTTCTTTAGTGAAAGTCAGCCCTCTCACTAAAAGTCAGCCCTGTTCAGTATCTGTGTGCATCGAGGTTAACAAACCTTCGAAATAAACTGTGACTACCCTCCAGAGAATGCACAATAGTTAACCATCCTGCAAAATAACCCCCACCTTGCTTTCTCTCATGTAATCTTCCTTAAGTTCCCTCCTTAACTTCAAATGCATAAAAGGAACTGTGAAACTGTCATTCTAGGGAGCATTTGCGATCTTTCTTGTCCCCAGCATACGTCATCGGTTTGGCTCAAAAACACTCATCAAAATTCTTTATAGGTTTGAATGTTTCTTACATCAACCGCTGAAACCAGTCTAGTCAAACTGAGTCCCCACAGTTAGCAAGTGAGCCACTCTGATGTGACGTGACTCTAAGACAGCTGCGAGAGCTCGGTGGAATGAACTTCCGCTCTCTTGCAGAACTAAGGTGTTCTTGAGGACCCACTTCCAAAGTGAGGGGTGCCTGAAACTGTTGCTCATTGGCAAGGAAAGCCAATGCCGTGAGGAATGCATGACTTCAACCAATCAACCCCCCTCCAAACTGGAATTCCTTTGTACTTCCTTCTGATCTTCCCGTTGTACCTTACCTTAGCTGTGTTCCAGAACCATCCAATCAAACCCTCCCAAATTAGAATATATGAATATGTATAACCTTTTCTTAACCTCACCTCTTAAAACTTATCTCAAGCCTTAGTTCAGGGAAAGAAATTTGAGTTTTGCTTCCTGTCTCCTTGTCTGGCTGCCTTGCAAAAAAAATTCTTTTCTCTGCAAGAGACCGCTGCCTTGTTATTTGGTCTCTGTCTTGTACAGCAGGCAAGGAGCCCACTTGCTCAGCCTGGTTACATTTTCAGCTCAGAATAAGCCTTATGCCAAGAGGCCTATTTTGGGGTGACATTCTGCTACCCTTCAGGGAAACCTCTGAAAGTATTCAAAATGAAAGCAAACTGACTGCATGGCCCTTTAAACTCATACGAGATCATTGTCTGATCAGCCTCAGGTCATTTGAAGCTCCAGAGAAATGTAGCCTGGTTTGACATATTATTGACATACTGTCGAATTCTGATTATATTGTGATATTAAATATTGACTTATATACAACTGACACATTGTAAATGGTTTCCATCCAGTGGTTATAGTTTTCTTGCCTGTGGACACAATTTATTTCTGTACTTCTTTAGCAATCTCATCTCTGCAGTTCTTTCTTTTCTCTGGTTAGATACACTGGTTTCATTTTAAAACATTTAATCACTTAGGCAACAGATTTGAACAAGTGTTTGCCAACCGGTTTATGCAAATACTCCAACAAAGCTCTAATAACGGTCACTCCCGGGATGCTGAGCATCTGCCTGCAGACGAGTTAAAACGCGGTCAGAATCACTGTCAACCCCGGGGTGCCGGTGCCGCGAGAAATTTCCTGGGCCCCACCGGTCTGCATCTCAGCTGGGGCAGTGGGAGTAATTCCACATCTCACCCACCCTTGGTTTAGAAACGTATTGATTCAAATATGCAAAAGAGCCCGGGGCAGGGACTGTGAAAGGCAGTCTGATCACACTGCTTAGCATCAATTAGCATTTCAAAAAGTGTCAAGTTGCAAAAGACCTTTTTTTAATTGCTGCTAATCAGAGGTTCCAGGGCGACCAAGGAGCTATTCTTGGGTGTGAATCCCCTTCAGGAAAAAGACTGTCCAAAGAGAGAATGAGGGAGTGGGCCGATGTCTCAGCCATAAATACAAAAGGGCACCGATTTCAGAGGATTTCAGAATGCTTAAAGCTTGATTCTCTCACAGATTTTGAGTTTTCCATTCACGGTGCAGCCTCAGCCCCAGGGTGGCCACGTTCCTCTAACATCTGGGCAGGTAACGCAGAGACCACACCAAACACTAAGAAAAAAATACTACTCTTCTGTTTCTCTGCTGTCACTTTAGTGTATTCTTTTAGAGGAAATAGAGCCCATCACCATAACACCACTCCCTTTCCATTACCGAGGATATTTTCCCTTCGAGCAGTTCCGGGTAGGAGGCAGCAGGAGCTGAGGAGCGGTTATGACTTACCCAGCATGGAAATAAACAGACTTCCCGAAGGGGAACAGGCAGAGGCTATTTATTCAGAGCTCGCTATGGGAAGGGAGTCAGTCGGCTACCATCACTTGTGTTTGGCAGAGACTCAAAGGCAGGCAGGGGAGTTGGAAGGCTTCATAGTGGGAAGAAAGAAGGCTTCAGGTGTGCTGAGACTGGAGCTTGTCGACATGGGGGTGCTGGAGGCGGGCTCATTAGAAGTGGGGACATCCTATGGGGCTGGTTTGGGGAGCTTATTAGGCTTTCTCTGGTCAGTCCTGAGGTTGGGGGTGGGGGATAAAAATAAAGAAGGGACACTGTAGGCAAAGCTCAAGTGCCGACCCTTCTGGGACCGCTGCCTGCAGAGCGGGTGGGGCAGAGTTTCATTGCCACAGATCCTCTGGCCACAGTCTGCTTGGGCTGTCAGTCTCTCACCAGGGTTGTGTTTATCATAGAAACTAAGATCAAGCAGAGGAAACGATTTGTTTTTGGACCAAGGTAGAGCCCCTGCAAATCTGCAGCACAAACGGCAAGCAGTTTAGTGTAAACAATGATACACGTAAAATGGAGCTGGAGCTGCCGTCCTGGGGAACGTACACCTCACACCCTGGAATGTTAAAAACAGGGCAAGACAACCCCTGGACCGAGCCTAAGCAACCACCCTTGTTTCCAAAAGAACTGTTCGCAGAGATAACGAGGACGCAGTTTTTATGACCACAGGACTGAAAATTAAAGACGCTGTGTAGAACTAACATCGCTGCTGTTATCTGCACCAGTAGAAATGCTTTCCTTTTTTTTAAGGATTTTTTATTTATTGATTTTCAGAGAGAGGAGAAGGGAAGGAGAAGGGAGGGAGAAAGAGCAATGCATGGTTGCCTCTCACATGGCCCCCACTGGTGACCTGGCCCGCAATCCAGGCATGTGCCCCAACCGGGAATCGAACCGGGACCCTCCGGTTCCCAGCCCGCGCTCAATCCACTGAGCTACACCAGCCGGTTGAAACGCTTTCCTTTTATTGATGTAATTGTTTCCCTTCCCTTTCCCCGTGCATACCCATCACCTTTGTTTCCTAATGGAAACATTGTTTGGGCTTCTACCCGAATGAATGATTCCCAAACAGCTGTTCTTATTGATCTCAAATAAGTACTCATTTGCCCCTCACTTTGAAAGAGCTTTTCATTTTAGGTTGACACTAGGAAACCTGTTATTATACCTGAAACAGCACTCGAGGGAGCCGTCATGTCCCAGTGTCATTGTCACCAGGAGAATGGACTCCGGGGGCAACGGCCCACTGCGGCAGCTACACAGGCTGGGTACTGCACTGTGGTCCCAGGGTCTGAGGACGCCCGGCTGCCCTGGGGCCTCCCCAGGGCTTCCAGATGCTTCACTAGGGGCCCTCTTACTCAAAGAGCACGTGTGGTGGTAATGTCTGTGCTGTGGACAGAGCCAGGAAAGGGGAAGACGCCCACATGATAGGTCAGCACGAGGGGTGGGCAGCCCCAGCGGCCTGGAGGCTGACTCTCTCACGATGGCATTGGTCCACTGACTGGGCCAAGAGGGAGACATTGCTGAGGAAGGTCCAGCGATGAAAGACAGATCAATCAACAGGAGAAATGAACCGAGGAGAGCAAGAAAACGAGAATAACTGCCATCACCGCAGTTCACTGGGCCGGAATGCAATCTGCGGTCTGCTTGAACTCAGGCCGCTCACAGCGACTCGACGGGGAGTGCTGGATGCGCTCTCAGCAGTGGCTGCTCACCGTTGTCTGGAGAGCAGACTGTCCAGGAGGGGACTCGGGTCCTGTCTTCTTCTTTTCTCCAAGAGCAGAGACTCCATTGCTTATCTCGTGCTCCGAGTGTGGCAGGGGTGGCAGAAATGTCCTTCTCATTTATCTCCTTCCCTGGAGCCCTGGAAGCTGAGCTCCCAGGCAAGAGAGGAAACGTGAGGTCAGTGGTGGCCCATCTAGGAGGGCTGTCCGGGGTGGTATTCATCTGCTCTTCACCAGAAGGAAGCCTGGCCCTTGAGACAAAGTGGAAAGATCTCTGGATCTAGGCAGGAGCTGACCTGGGTGTTGGGTGACTCTGGTCAAGGCACTTAAACTCTTGGTGTTTATTTTAAAACCTGTCAAAACTGGGAATACCATTACCGTCTGAGCTGGGTCAGGCTCTTGTCCTTTTTAGTTCACTGTGATAGAAAGCTAGGACTTCAGAGATGGACGGCAGACACAAGGTTTCCATCTTTTCCATCCTATGAAATCCACACATTATATCTGGTTGCAACTTCCTGTCTGAATGTGACATTCTACATCTGATCAAATGCCCCTGAGCCTTCCTGGTTGGTTTGTCTCTGGCAGCAGAAAAACAGAGGGCTATCATTGAAGCTGTATCTCTGTCACCTTTCCTGGGGGCAAAGGATCCCAACTTGTTTCTAGCTCTTTCTTCAGGGCACAGTTTCTGGGCTAAAGGTGACATGTAATCAGAATGCTCTTCCCTCGTGTGGAACACAGATGTGCTTCTCCCTAGTTGTTTGGGTTTTTTTTAAGACTTTAATTATTTTTAGAGAGAGGGTAAGGGAGGGAGAAAGAGAGGGAGAGGAACATCAATGTGTGGTTGTCTCTCATGTACCCCTCCCCGCCCCCTGAGGGCCTGGCCCACAACCCAGGCATGTACCCTGACTGGGAATCAAACCGGTGACCCTTCGGTTCACAGGCCAGCACTCAATCCACTCAGCCACACCAGCCAGGGCTCCCTCTTCCTGACTACAAAAGTTTTTCAACAAACAAGCATAATTTCTAAACAAAGAGGGACAATAAACTGGAAATGTGCAAAACTACATGTACTTTTCCTTGTTGCAGATATACAGTATATGTCTTGGGACAGGAACACATCCATCACTATACAGTCATTTAAGAAAAAGACAATTGTTCTATTCATCCTACCTGCTGCCAAAGAGCAAAAAAAAAAGAAAAAAATCTCCATCTCCAAAAGATTTTTCTCCCAAGGTTTCCCAAAATAGTGTTAGAGTTCTCTAGCAGATGTAGCACCAACTTGGTCTGTGCTTGCATTCCAAAGACCGGGCATGACCAATAATGAAAAGAATCCTTTTTCTTGGAGACAGAGATGTGTATTGATTAAGAAAAGACAAGGTTCTTGTTCAGGTTTGGGGGTGAGAAAAAAGATGGCCGGAAATGAAAGACCAACATTTTCTTCTTGCCAAAAGTAAAGCTTTTGATCTTATGAAAATGAGAAGAGGCTTCTCAAAGAAGGAAAAGTGGCCCATAGGGCCGCGGTGGGATTGAACCTGCAGGGGACACGACAGTGGAGTGGGGTGTGAGTGAGCTCCTCAGTGTCCCCTCAGTGTGCCCCGCCCCTACCCGGGAGCTCACAGGGTTTCCTTGAAGCTGACCTCACTGGCCACGGCCAGCCAGTTAAGGGACATGCTCAGAGCCACACCCTGACCCAGAGATTGTGGTCACGGTTCATCTCGGTTTGTGCCACGGATGACTAATTCAGGAAAGGCCAATTTCAGGTCAAGCTTTTAAGGAGCTCTGGAGACAGCAGTGTGTAAAGTTGTCCCCATGATCTAGAAACATTCCTAGCGCTGTGCAAGGACCCCGCAGGCCTGTGTTGAGCTGCTGCGCATGGCCAGCGACCTAGAAGGCAGCCAACGGGATCTGAGCACCAGCCTGCAGATTCTGCCGCCGAGCAGGAGGACAGCAGAGCGGCTGCCTGCGTAAGCTCTGATCACCCCAGGACATCCGGGAAGATGGAAGTTAGCAGGAGCAAATGTGAGGTCCACATGCGTGCTCAAGGGCAAGCAGAACCCCTGAGAAAGGAAATCCAACATTTAACTTCTCTTCTGCAGTTTGATTCGTCTTGGTGGATTTATGCAGAATGTTGAGGCTGAGGAACATAGAAATAATCTAGGCCAACCAGTCACTGTACAGATAAGGACACAGGGGCCCAGAGAGACTCTTACTTAATTAAGATTTGAAGTTCCGACTTCCCCACGTCTGACGGACCCGGGGACATGTGGGCCCCGTGTTTGGTGCCCCATCTGGGGTCGGCATAGGGCCGTGGGCGAGAGGGCCAGCTCTGGCCCTGCTCCTGGCACTGCACGCTGCGAAAGGTGTACAAGCTATTTAACCGTTGTTTCATCACCTGAAAACCCAGTTAAAAAAACGTCGGTGACAGCTCACAGCAAGTTTTTAATAGATGTTAGATATTATTTGCATGCTGTTTTTAGTACTTTCTGGAACTCTTCATGTAAACAAACATAGATATAAATTTAGAAATATATATATTTGCACAAGATATTTACTGTGTTTACTCATCTAAGAATGGAGTGCAAAGTATACACATAGAACACACACACGTATATATTTTAAATGTATATACTACAGTGGGATGAAAAGGACCAAGGATCTGACTCTGAAAATAGTCCACTTGAAAAAGTCTGCAGGTTTCGACTGAGTACAAATCCGACAGGAACTGGAGATGTGACCAGGCTGCTAAACAAGCTAATGACACTCCAGGCTCCATTAGAATTATCAAGAGAGAAAACAGCCTCAATGTTTTTTCGGTTAATCAGACCATGTCTAGACCGTTGGTCCCAACTGCAGACCACAGTGGCTGTCACCAAGCTGACATCTAGGACGCTGGAGAATCTGGAAACCTTGTCTCGTAAGGAAAAATTAGGCAATGTGGAGTACTTAGGAGAATATTTGACACCCTGGGTGGGACATGATGCAGTGTATAAAGTCTATCATGAGGATGACGATGATTCAAACAATAAAACCAGGACAACAGATGGAAGTTAAAGGGGTGCGCATCCCACCTCAATACAAGGATAAAATTTTAGCAATCACACATATTCACAACGACACAGTTCTCCACGCTGCACCGAGCTCCCCCAGCACAGGGAGGGAGTTTGACAGCAAGTAGCTGCTGTAAAATGGTTCCTGCAGTTAGTAGCCGGAAATAATCATGTTTACTGTAATTATCTCTAATTCTTACAATGATTCTTTCTATAAGGTAACACATTCTGTCTTCACTTTACAGTCAAGAAAACTGAGGCTCAATGAGGTTATTTGGCAAGCCCAACGCATACATCTGTTAATGAATGAACCAAGATTCAAATCCAGATCTGATTCTGAACTGCACATTCATTCCATTAGGGCATGATGCTGACTTTCCAGTTCATTTCCCCCATTTCCACCTGTCCACCCTATTTCCATCTGGTTCATTGGAACTAAATGCAGAGTAGCAAATTCCCTCATTGCTTTTCTACCTTACATTTTTTCAAAGAACTCATAGGATTCCTGGAAAGGAAAAGTGCAAATAAAGAAATATTCATGAGTCAAATTTCTTGAAAAGAAATACAAATACACTGCCTTAAATAGAAGACAAAATAATATTTCTTTACCACGGAAGCAAACCCAGGGCCCACTTGGCCACGGCCTCTGCAGAGCGAAACGAAGGTGCACTCTGTCTCTCCCGTTTGCACAGTTTGGTTCAGGGGCCTGCGTTGACTGTATGGGGCGCTAACTCCTACCTGGGAGCAGACGCCAGGGCTTGTGTCTGTTGCAGAGTTCACCAGAAACAGCACACTGAGGGAAACCTCCAGGTCCTCAAGGGATGTGCTCACACGGCCTCTTTCCTTCTCATTTTACAGGTGAAGAAACAGTCCTGGAGAGGTAGAGTGACTCTCCCGGGGCCCAAAGTAAGCTGGCACCAGAGGCTGGGACTAGCACCACGGCCTTTGCACTACCCCAGTGGGAGCTGTATTACAGCTGCAGAGGCCAGGTCCCTCACCAGCTTCAGTGAACATACGTGGATATTTCTAATGCTCTACAGAATAATTCACTGTGCATACATGATGAACAACTCCATTACGATTGCTTTTTATCTGTATTTTATCAATTTCTCCTTATAAATCTTTTTGTATTTATTTGTGTAACAGCTTTATTAAAATATAATTCACATACCATACAATTCAGAGTATACATTTCAATGTTTTTTAGTATATTCACAGTTGCTCAACCATGACCACAATCAATTTAGAATATTTTCATTAATTTTTTTTTCTTTTACTGATTCCAGAGAGAGGAGAAAGGAGGGAGAAAGAGGGATGAAAACCATTCATGTGAGAGAGAACATGGATCGGTTGCCTCTTGCACATGCTCCGACTAGGGACCAAACCCACAACCCAGGCATGTGCCCTGACTGGGAATTGAACTTGCAACATTTTGGTCTGTGGGATGGTGCCCAATGAACTGAGCCACACCAACCAGGGCAAATTTTGAATATTTTCATCATCTCAAATCCCATACCTATGGTCTGTTACTATTTCCCCTCAACCACTCTGACTTAGGCAAATAATCTACATTTTTGTGTCTATGGACCTGCCTTTTTGGAGTATTTTATATAAATGGAATCATACCATATGTGATCTTCATTTTACAGTTGAGAAAATAGAGGCTCAAGGAGGTTATCCGGCCCAGGTTCATCCACCAATTAATTAGATGAACCAGCATTTGAATCCAGATCTCACTCTAAATTGTGCTTATATGGACATGTGACCATGTGGGTATACCATCTTTTGTTTTTCTTTTTATCAGCTGATGGACATCTGGGTCGTTCCCACATTTTGGCTGTTACGGACAATGCTGCTGTGAACATTCAGGTTCAAATTTTTGTGTAGACATAGGTTTTCATTTCTCTGGGATATACACTGCTAGGTCGTACAGTATCCCTACGTTTAACTTTTTGAAAAGCTGCTAGACTGTTTTCCAGTCCAACCCACTGCATGGATCACTCACTATATGCCAGCAACTGCGCTGAACCACTTCCACTGATCAGTTATTTAGCACTCACAGCAACACTGTGGTGGGGACTATGATTCTACCTGCTTAGAAATGAGGAACCTGAAGGTAAGCTAGAGGCTGAGTAACTTGCTCAAGATGTCACATCTAGTAATTTAAAGATTCAGGATTAAGACACAGGCAGGCCAACTCCAGAACCATCACCCTAAATCACGACACTGTACCACATCCTGTAAGCATCAGACTTTGTGTACCTGCTACATCCAAAGGGACAAGGACAGAGGACAGCTGGGCCTCATTTTGGAAACCATGGACAAGAGAATGGAAAAGGGATAGGAGCTGGGGAACCTCTTCCCCATTCTTCCTCCTCTTCCTCTATTCTCTCTCAAGGCATTTTACACCAGCTACTGGTCTCCAGGTCCCAAGTAGGGTGTGCTATCAACTTTTGGGCCCACACATATTTTCATTAGGCTTGTTTTTGCTGTGAAGACCAGAGACCTACACAATACTGACCTGGAAGGGGCTGCTATTCTTAGAGTACAGTTGGCACGTAATGGAAAAGTGATCACAAATCCTGCAGTGCAGTGGGAATCATGGGAACAGTGGTGGGAGCCGACAGGTCCCGGGGCAGCTGAAGAGCGGGTTGTTTCCCAGCTCTCCCTCGGGACCACATGGCCCTCGCTCCGCTCTTTAACAACTGCCTTGGGGTGTAAACTGCCTTGTGGTGTAAGCTCCCTCTTCGGCTTGCACATTGCTTTAGTTTGCCATGGCCTCACTTTCCTCTGTGGCTCATTACCCTATTCCCTCATCTTTCTTAGTTCAGATTATTATGAAAGAAAGTCTAGGAAGTCCAGTTCCTCCCCCTATGTCACATCACGCCAGAGTTATAGACAGCCTGCCAACTGGTGGCCAGGTGCCCACCCTGCCTGGTCAAACACAGCTAGGAGGAGGGGCTTATGGGTGTGTGTGTGTGGCATCATCTGTGGCCAGTGAAGCAGGTGCCCTCACAGGTACCATGGTGTAGCAGTCATCCTGAGAAATGGCCCTCCCAGTATAGTGTACCTACCCCCACACACTCACCCCAACCCACTCACACACACAGACCACAGCTTACCCACTGTGATGTTCCCCTCAGGGAGAAGCATAGTTTGGGTGAGGGATTTCAACCCCTGTCTGAGGACATCTAACCTTTCTACCCTTTGGTTTTCTGGCCATAACCCTTGGGTCAGCTGAGTCCCGTTGCTGCACAGGGCACAGCCCACCCTAAACCTAGTCCATCGTGGAGTCACCTTGATTTTTACTCCAATAACAAAGTATCACAAACGTAGTGACTTAGAAAAAAAACCCAAGTTGATGATCTTACACTTCTGTGAGTTATGAGGCTAATTCAGTTCTCCCTAGGTCAAAGTCACGGTGTCAGCAGAGCTGTGCTCCTTTCTGGAAGCTCTAGGGGAGAATGGTTTCCTTGCCCTTCCCAGTTCCCAGAGGCTGCTGCAATCCTTGGCTGGTATCCCACTTTCTCCATCTTCCAAGTCAGTACAAGAGGTTGATTCCTTCTTGTATCACATTACTGTGACCTTCTTTTCCACCACCTCCTTCCACTTTTAAGGACACTTGTGATTACATTGGGCCCACTAGGATAATTCATCACACTCTCCCAGTGTTAAGGTCACTTAATTAGCCATCTTAATTCCATCAACCTTATTTCTCCTTTGCCATATAACATAACATGTTCACAGGTTCCTAGGATTAGAATGTGCACATCTTTGGGGGGCCATTATTCCGTTTGACACAGAGCTCAACGAACACTGAGTGAGGTTCTTACTATGTATAAGGAACAGCGCTGGGGCCTTATTGTGCCCCAAAGGAAGTAAAAATTGAGTGCAGAGACCATGGACCTCCCAATGATGCACATCTTTACACATACGACATGTGTGCGCACACTTACGTACACACTCACACTCACTCCTGGTCAAAGAGCAGACCAGGAATCGGGAGTTCAGGATATAAGCTATCCAGAGCACAGGGAGGGGGAGTAAAGACCAGCTTTAAGGAGGCTGTTTTACCTGGATTCTGTGACCTGGAACTTGGTGACTTTAAAAAAGCAATTAACTGCATTAGAGCAATTTTGAGGGTAATATAATGGGACAGAGATAAGGACTGAAAAGGAAGCAAGAAAACCAAGGTCTGGTGAGCCCCACTTCAGTCCAGAAGCCTACGGAAGGAAAGTGAGGAGAAGCAGGCTGTAGCAAGAGCCTTTTACCCCAACTGTTTGCTCCTTTTGACCTCCCAAGATCATGGCCTCACAACATATTAAACTTGGAACTTGGGAATGCTGCTGGACGACAGGTTCACTGGAACCTAAGCATAGCAGGAAAGAGGACAGCTACCTGACTGCCCAGGTGACAAGTGGCCCTCCCACACATTCATGGTCCCTGATGCTCATCTTAATCACTTCTGCAGAAAGGACCTAAGCCGCTGCCTGTATCAGTTAGGCGGGTCTCAGCTGCTCAGGAGGGTCACTGAAGAGAGTTTAAAGAAGGGACTATTTACATAAGGGCGGGTGAAGTTAAGGAGACAGAAGCACCAAGGGGTACAGAAGGATGTCATTAAACCCTTACCCCTGAAAGCTTAAGGGGAGGGAGCCGTTGCTGGAATCTAGTAAGAGCTGCATGAAAGGATCTTTTCGGATTGCTGTGCAGACAGGCTGGGCACAGGGGTGGAGAATTAATATCTCCACCTCTCCCCTCTTTAACATCCTCCGATCTACGCCTGGTGCCTCCCACTGGCTGTTCTAATCAGAATCCAGACAGCAAGAACACCCAGCTGATGCAGTCCACAGAAGTGAGCCTTTGGAGGCACACAATGGGAGGGAAGGGTGGTGCAAACAAAATATCCAGCCCCTACCCGCTCAGGTTTCCTCCAACTTCCCGTAGTTCTAGAAAACTGGATATAGTGAAGCTCTTTGCAGGGATGGCAGCCACAGAAAGTTCCCATCATTATAGCTAGAACCCAGGGCTCTGACAGCAATGGAAGGAAGCTCCGAGAGAAAAGGGAAAAAGAAAGGCAACGAAAAGAGAAAAGGCGGGGTTGGGAGGTAACAGAAGAGCAGAGTGGAAGAAGCTCTCTGCTGTCAAACTAAGCTCTGAGCCTTTGTTTAAAAATCGGAGCATGGAGCTGTTTACCTAACATGGTGCGCGCCTCCGACAGCCCCACATCTGCTGTTATTCTGGATGAGCTCTCGGAGCCATCACGCTGCTCCTGGGCCCGTCGTCGGTTATATTAAAGCACTTTTTAATTGCCACATTTTCTGAGGCAGAGAAAGCCTAATCTGAATGCAGCTTTAAAACCGACAGCAATCAGCAGAGATCCATCAATTAGCATTTGGCATTAAGCAACACAGAACATTTTCCAAGGCTCCAAGGGCCTCTCCACACCTGATCATTCTACAATACAACCTTCATTCTCTCCTGTTTGAATAATATTCGGGGCTCTTGACTCACGGTTTTGACTGACAGATAGCTTTTCTCAGCTGCCAAAAGAATAACCAATTTTCTACTGTAGCTCTTTTCTAATGCAAACAGAACAGCTCCAACAAAGCTTTTTACTGTGGTACACACATTTTTTTTTAAGGAAAAAAGTATCTGCTTCAAACCACTAATTATAATTTATTATAACAATACTTCCCAGGAAGCAGAGTTCTTGCTATAATTAACTACTGGGGGGGTAGGATGAAACGACTGTTTGTTTAGTTTTAAGCTCCTTGCTCAGAATTTGTCACCCCTTGCAACTTAACTCACAATCAGATTTAAATTCCAAATGTTATGGAAGCACTGTCAACTTTGGGCTGAATATTTCTAGTAATTTTCCTCTTTATTTCTTAAGAATTTTCTTTAGGTTTGCCATTTTCTCTGAGAGAGAAAGACTTTATTCTAAAATGTTAATATATTTATGCCTTTCCATGATGTTTCAACATATGATGGTTGGGCATCAAGATAGTTTTCTTTTCTTCCTTTAAAAAAAAATCTTCACTTGATGATATGTTTTTATTGATTTCAGAGAGAGGAAGGGAGGGGCAGGGAGACAGAAACATCAATCGACTGCCTCCCGTGTGGGCCCCAAGTGGGGACTGAACCCACAACCTAGGTATGTGCCCTGACCTGGAATCGAACCTGCAATGTTTTGGTGTATGGACGATACTCCAACTAACTGAGCCACCTGGCCAGGGCAAAATAGCTTTCTATTGCTGCCACGCCTGCTGGGTTGTAAGAATTTTTTTAAAGATTTTATTTTATTTGCTTTTAGGAGAGGGGAAGGAAGGGAGAAAGAGGGGGAGAAACATAAATAGGTTGCCTCTTGCATCCCCCAAATGGGGAAGCAGCCTGCAGTGCCCTGACCAGGAATCCAACTGGTGACATTTCAGTTTGCGGGAGGATGTCCAACCCACTGAGTCACACTGGTCAAGGCGGGTTTTGAGAATTTTGAACTGTGTAGCTCTATTGGCATGAGTTCAAATATCATAATGAAGAGACCTCTTTTTTCTTTTACTCTATTGTCACTGCACTGAGTTTGTACTGATCCCCAGTTTCCTATCTATAAAGTGGGGGTGATAATATATAGCCCACAAAGTTGCTATAAAGGCTGAGTATAATTGAAGCATTTGGCACATAACTTGGCATACAGCAAGCACTTCCTACTTTTATTTTTTGCTCACTATGTTGCCTAAGAAAATACTTTGCTCACTTCGACCATTGCTATGTTGCCTTTCTTAGGCTGGTCTCTGAGTCAGTGAAGGGAATTGCCTGGAGACGAACAGCGGAGCATAACAGTGTCGAAGCAGGCCAGACTTCTGAAAGCCTCTGTCCTTAGTTCTCAACACAGTCGCCAAAACTAAATGATTTGAAACTATTTGAATCTCAAGTGGCTGGGGTGACAAATACTTCTTCCAGCAGCTCTGCCTTTCGGATCCATGTGCCATGGACTGAGATTTTCTTCTTCAACATGAAAAAAGTTGGTTCCTGGCCTTTTCTGGTATATAAATTCATGAGACTATTTATAAAGTTCAGAGAATTCCTGGCAAGAAAGTTACTTCATAACGATATATCTCACCTATGGTTCTAATACATATAGTTACAGTAATCAGGACAGCGTGGTGCTGGGGAAAGAACAGACACACAGACCCATGAAAGAGAACAGACAATGCGGAAAGAGAAGCGCACAAAGACGACAAATTGGGTTTTGATGAAAGTACAAAAGGAGTTCATTGGAAGAAGAATAGTCTAGTCAGCAAATGACGCTGGAGTGACTGGCCAAAACAAAAATGGTAACTTTGACCCAAAGTTATTTATAATGAACCACAGACTTAAATCTAAAATGATAAGACTTTTAGAAGAAAAGCAGAGAAGAAAATCTTTGGAACTGAAGGCTAAATTCAACATCACTAGTCACTAACCATGACAACAAAAATAAAGCTCCTAAAGTAACATATCACTAAATTAAATTTCAGCAAAATGAAGAACTTTTTTTTGGTCTGTGAAAGACCATAAGAGAATGAAAGGGCAAGCCACAGACTGGCCGAAAATATTTGCAAACTATGTGTCTGACAAAGGACTGGAGTTAAAAACAGAAAAGGAGAAAAAGAAATGGAATTAAATACAGTTATAAGAGTCTTATATTATTTGTGTAATAGTATAATATTAATTCAAGGTTGATTGTGATCTTAAGGATGCATACTATAACCCTTTCAGCAGCCATAAAATATCTGTCATCTATCTATCTACCTATCTATACATATAGCTAACCAGCAAATAGAAGAGATAAAATGCGATACGAAGAAGTACCTGATTAATCCAAGAGAAAGCATGAAACAAGGACCAAAAACAGAGGGGACAAATAGAAATAGGAATAAAATGATTTAACTGAACCATATCAGGAATAATGGTAACTGTAAATGAACTAGACACGCCAATACAAGATACTGTCATTTGTCATTTGGAGTTCTTTTTTTTTAGAATTTTATTTATTTATCTTTAGAGAGAGGGAAGGAGAAAGAGAGAGAGAGAGAAATGTCAATGAGTGGTTGCCTCTCATGTGCTCCCTACTGGGGACCTGGCCCACAACACAGGCATGTGCCCTGACTGGGAATGGAACCTGTGATCCTTTGGTTTGCAGCCCGCGCTCAATCCACTGAGCTACACCAGCCATGGCTGGGGTTTTTTTTAAAGAACCAACTATATGTTATTTATAAGAGGTACACCTTAAATATAAGGACATACTTGGAAGGAAAAGTGTTGAAAGAGACATGCTAAGGAACACTGATCATGACAACACTGGGGTGGCTGTGTGAACAACAGAGAAAGCAGATTCCAAGACAAGAATCATCACCAGTGAAGGAGGAAGACTTCATAGAGAAAAAAGTATTGGTTCAACGGGACATGACAACACTAAACATACACATCCAATAACATGCCTTCACATGCAAGTACACAAAGCAAACATTGATAGAACCAAACAAATCCTTCATTTTACTTGGATATTTTAACACTCTTCTCTCAGTAATTTCTAGATAAGCAGACAGAAGTATTGGTAAAGATATAGAAAATTGGAACAACACTATCCACCAACTTTACTTAATTTACAGAACACCCCCCCACCCAGCAGTAGCAGAATACACATTCTTTCCGAGCGTACATGGAATAATCACCAATACAGATCATATATGGGGACATTAAACAAGTCAATACATTTAAAGAATTGCCATCATACAGAATAGGGTCTCTAACCACACTGGAATGAAACTAGAAATCAATTTTTAAAAATAAGTTTTCACTTTTATGTCTTCAGAGTCTCTTTGGCTCATATAATTTGGGTAGGATGGTCTCAAACCCTCATCCTCTACTCTACGAATATCTGATATCCTCTCCTGTATTAGTCAGGGCTCTGCACAGAAACAGAACTGATAGGGACATAGAGATACAGATAGATATGGAATTTACATCTATGTCTATATGTAAAGAGAGAGAGAGAATGTTGATTGATTTTAGGAATCGGCTCATGCAATTGTGGAGGCTTGCTAAATCAAAATCTGCAGGACAGGCAGGCAAACCGAAGAGGCAGTTCGAGCTGCAGTTCGAGCCCCAAGGCAGACCGCTGGCGGAATTCCTTCTTGCTCAGGAGAAGTCAGTCTTTGTACTATTAAGGCCTTCAAGTAATAGATTAGGCCCACTCACACTATGGAGGGCAATCCACTTTACTCAAAGTCTACCCAATGAAATGTTCACCTCATCCAAAAAGACACCTTCACAGAAACATCCAGAATAATTCTTGACCAAACATTTGGGCACTGCAGCCCACCTGAGTGGACCCGTCAAATTCACCACCTCATCTCTCCACTGTGATTTCTTCTACATTAGTTCAGTTTGCGAATCATCAGGCTATTTCACATGTGCTCTTTGTGAGAAACTCAGCCCCTCCCACCAAGTTCCACCAACACCAAGAAACCATTCATACAGGCAGGCCTTTATGGGAGTAACAGACTTTGGTGAATGCTGGGGGAGACAGGCTGGGTTCTGTCCCAGCAACACCAACAACTTCAAATTGTGCAGTAAAACCCCTGCCATTTTTGACCCGCTCTTCTCTCGCCCTTCCTTTTCTGTTCTTCTCTACCCCAAAGTTACTGTTCATTTCTAATCAAAAGCAATCTAGATGTTTCTATTGATTTGGTGACGTATACCAAGCCACACCTCCAGGATCTCCCTTCCCATCCTGTTATTTTCCTAAATGAAGACAGTCGCCTGAGAATTCCAGAACCAGCTATAGGCCATCCCATTGGCTCCCTGTCAGTTTTGGTTAAATGTTGGTATCAATCTGATTTTTTTTTAAGATTTTATTTATTTATTTTTAGAGAGAGGAGAAGGGAGGGAGAAAGAGCAATGTATAGTTGCCTCTCACATGGCCCTAACTGGGGATCTGGCCTGCAACCCAGGTATGTGCCCCTACTGGGAACTGAACCGGGACCTTTTGGTTCCCAGCCTGCGCTCAATCCACTGAGCTACACCAGCCGGGCCTATCAATCTGATTTTATTCCACTCCCCTCCAAATCATCCAAAAAGAGGAAAAACGCTTAGCGGATCACATTGAAAAACTAGTAAATCCCTTCTAAAAGATGAGGGTCTGTGAACACCATAGTCTGGAGAAAAGTGAGGAAATAAACCACCCAGGGCTGGTGTGAAGAGTCTTACCTTAAGAGGTGGTGGAGCGGCCAGGTTGATTCAGTCTGGCAGAAGGGCTCCGCCAGGTGGCAGACACTCTGCAAATACAACCCACAGATGTGGGCTGTGAAGGCTGGGACCCCTCCCTGGGCCCGGTGTTCCCAGCTCAAGCCCCAGCACTGTGATTGAAAAATGGTGAAGGAAGCTTGCCTCCCACCTCCAGCTTTAGGGTCCTCCACTCGAACTTTCTCCCTGTTGAAATTCACATCTGATTTCATTTCCCTCTGAGTCCCTGTCATGTGGGAAAGTAATACAATCAACAAAACCCAGCTGATGCCTGTAGTGATTTAATCTACGACCTTGCAGAAAACACTCCCAGTGTATAATAGACAAGGTCTAAAAGTGCAAAGCTTGTTGTCACAAGCGCAGGTCTAACGGTGGGCTTTCCCACCAATGGGAGATGTGCCTTCAGCCACCTGATTTGGGGACGAGGGGGTGAGGAGTAAAGGGCGTCCTTGTCCTCGAGGCCGAACCACCAGACAGCTGGCACCAGCTGCCCAAAGCGAACTAGGGGTGCGGAGAAACCCTGCACCGACATGGATCGCGCACCAAGGAGGGGCTGGGCGGCCCGGGCTGCCCACGGCCACTCTTTGGGGAACTGCACCCACCCTGCGCCTGGGCCGGGCTTTTCCCGCGCGGTCCCGCTGCGTCGAGTCCAGGGGTGACGGAGCAGGCTCTGCTGCTGACCTGCGTCCCTCCGGCTGCAACACAAGACACGAGGGGTCAGAGCAGCGCCCGGGTCCTGTGTTGTAGCCCGAGGTCTCACACCGTGTCCAGGTGAGCCCGGCCTGTGGGCGCCGGCCCCGCTTCCTCTTCCTGGTGGGACTCCCGGGTTCGGCCCGGGGAACCCGGCTTCCTGAGCGTCCAAACCAGCGCGCTGTAAAACGACAGAGGCTGGCGTCGGGGTTGGGTGCTGAGACTGGCGCTGCCCTGGCGCCACGCAGGAAACAGTGGTGTCCGCGAGGGGCAGCCTGGGGCGCCCAGCACCGATCCCCGCCTGGAGCCGCGCGGAGCGGGTACCTTGTGCTCCAGGTGAGCTGCCTGGCGTGATGGAAATGCTCCAGAGCATACACACACACAAATATTTAGCTGTCCATAAAACTTTTCTTTCAAAAAACGAATTACGGCTGTTTACAAGCCACTAATTACAGTTTATTATAACAATACTTCCTAGGAAATGGGTTCTTACTCTAATACTGTGATGAGAATTTTATAAATGCCAGACTAGGACAATGAATTGCCCTGAATCATAATAAATACTTTGGGAGTGAAGCAGTAAACACAACATTATTGCTATCCATTTCCAAAGGGCCTACAGAGGATTTATTGCTTATTTATGGCTGATTTGTATTCAAAAATTCCTACATATCATTTTTTATGTGGATTCTTTTGGGTGAGTCATTTCTGGTTTTTCTTAAAAAATAAAATGAAGTAGGTCCAGAATGTAAACATTTTAAAAAGTTGACCTACTGAAATTTCTCCTCCAGGGTCCCTCTGGGCTCAGCTCTTTGCGGAAATCATGGGCTTCACGGCTGACTTCTAGCTCCCCTCAGTTTTGTTCAACCCTCTTTCAAGAAAGCTTGAGCACAGATTAGACATTGAGTCAAAGTACAGAAATTAAATATCACATGGTTTTCTACCAATGAAAGAAGACAAGAATTCCACAGAGTCACCAAGAGAGAAAACGATGCAGGCATAGCTCAGGGGGACTGAGGTCTGGTTCCAGACCACTGCGAGAGAGCCAGGTGTAATCTTTTTGTTGGTGGAGAGTCTTGCCTTCGATTTGTAAACAGGCAACATCTGTGAATTGCAATAAAGCGAAGCACAATAAAATGAGGTACATTTGTATCATGCCCACATTACACAGAAACTTTAAAACAGTTTTGAAAAGAAAAAAATCCCTTCTCCTGCCTAAATGTTCAAAAAGATTTACGAGGGTTCTTCCCAGATGACCTAGATACTCACCATTGTATCCGAGTGTGTGCAATAAGATTTTTATCCCCCAAACTCCTTTCCTAAGCCAGGCGATCCTTATCCAGGACTACATTGAAACAGCAGAAAATTGTATCAGTAGGAAATTATGACCCACCCCACCACTCTTTTGACTTTGTTTCTGTAAGTGCTGATGCTGACTAATATGTAGCTTGTAGATGAACAGCATATTTGTATACGAATCCTGGAAAAACTAACTTTAAAAGATATAGACTCCGACCCTCAGGAATCCCAGCCTGGGAGATTTGCTGACCTTCATCCGTGGAGCCGGGATGACATAAAGTCAAGATGACGTAAATCAGGATGACTAAACCAGGATGACGCACACCAGCCCATCACTGCCCTCATCAGCATGAACTGTGCTGGTCTACACGTAGAGAGCTTTTCAACCCCCTCCCTTCTCTCTCTGTTCTGTTCTCTTCTCCCTCCTTATAGAAGACCTCTGCCTCCACTAGATGAGGAGATAGGCTTTGAGACATGAGTCCCCCATCTTCCCAGGGAGATGGGCATTGAGATAAGAGTCCCCATCTTCCAGGTGGCCGGCGCTTGAAAATAAAGCACTTTCCTTGACATCAGTACTTACCTACTTCTCAAGCATTGGTTTTTGTAGCGGCAGGCAGCTGGACCTGCATTCGGTCACAACATCAGGTCGTGGGGGAAGCAGTAGAGGACACAGGGCGGTCCAGGCACTGCTGGCTGCTATCCCGTTTCTCGTTCCTCCCTCTTCCTCCTGAGCAGAACCTGATGGGTTCCAAGTGGCCACGTCCAGCATTCCTTGCAGCTGGTGGCCTGTGACACAGTTCTGACCATGATGGATTTAAGGCTATTCTTTTTCTGTTGTCATGGGGACTGACAACAGTAGGCACATGAACTTTGGCCTCTGGCCTTCACCTTCTTTCTGCCTTGAATGTGGTGTGCTGTCTGGAAGCCATCTTGTGAGCATGAGGAAGAAGGAGCCTGGGTCCTTGAAGGACCTCGCACCAGCCCTCACCTTCCACCTCCAGGCTGCCTATTAGTCACATCCAAGGATCCGTTCAGGGAATATCACCACAGCAGCTCCTGTAGCCTGCATTCCTCTAGACACTAAGGACACAGCAGGAGCAAGGCAAGCAATGACCCCAGTCCTTATACAGGTCACATTCTAGGAGAGACAGACAGATTAGATGTGAATGAAAATGCAAGTATATGATGGAGGAGGAGAAGTTCTTGAGAGAAAAATAAAGCAGAACAAGGGGGTAGGAAGTGGAGGGTGGCAGTGGTACAGGGAAAACATTGCAAGAAAGTGACCTGAGATGATCCGAAGGCACACAGGGCACAGACCATGTGACACCTGCCACAGGAGGGAGAGAGGGAGGTGGAGAGAAAAAAGCAAGTTGCTTCAATATTGCAGGCTTGAGGAATAAACATCAGTGGATGGCAGTGGAGACAAAAAGGGTTAGTGCCTTGTCTTCTGCCCCTTGTATGTTAAATAAAAGCGCATTTGTTGCACGGAACAGAAAACTGACCACGTGGCTTTCACAGGCCAGGAGCCCCTGTCCTCATATCTGTGCCCACCATGGAAGGCTCACTCTGCTCTCTGTCACATCCTCCAAGAAGCTTCTGATTCCACTGAGCTTGCCCTCCATGAGCTCCTGGAGCACCATGCTGTGTCAGCCCTTTAGCTTATGCACGAGCTTTCCAGGGTCTCTGGGCTCTTTTGTCTTGTCTCTCCTGGACATCATTCACTTTTTAAGACTTTGGCCCTGACTGGTGTAGTTCAGCGGACTGAGCGTGGGCTGCGAACCAAAGGGTCGCAGGTTCAATTCCCAGTCAGGGCACATGCCTGGGTTGTGGGCCAGGTCCCCAGTAAGAGGCATGTAAGAGGCAACCACACATTGATATTTCTCTCTCTCTTTCTCCTTCCCTTCCCCCCTCTAAAATTAAATAAATAAAATCTTAAAAAAAAAACCAAACCCAAAACACTTTGTTGTGTTCCAGGGACCCAGAACAGGACCCCTGAGAAAGGAGAACCTATCACAGAGCCGCCAGGCAGTGGCCCACTGCTGGCTGTTGGGAGAAGCGGGATCCCCACTTCCCAAGACCTCTGCTTAGTAAGTGCAGACACCCGATGTTCTCCGTGTCCCCGAGCAGCCAGGCTCAGAGGGCTGGCTCAGCGTGACTGAACTCAGAAGAAACTGGAATTCTGCACATGGTGGCCTTGCCTTTGAAAAACAGCAGAGGTGGGTTTGTGTCACTGAGCCCTGCTTTAAGAAAGTGAAGGCATCCCTTGCTTATCAGCACTTTCGATGTGAACATGTGTGGAGCCCTGTGATGTATTTTGAGAAACTCGGGGACACAGAGGCAGCCAGGACGCTGAGGAGAAAGTGTCATGGGGAGGCAAGGGCAGGGAGACTCAGACTCGTCCTGGCCAGAGCAGCAGAGGGCGAGGCCACGATGAGCAAACCCCAGAAACAGAGTGGCTGCATGCACGCCCTGCCTGTTTGCAGGATGCTAGGAGAGCTGGTTGATTCCCAGCGTCCCCAGGAACCAGCAACAGAAGTGGGGGGCCAAGCAGGGGCCCTTCTGCACCTGCCTATGGCACATCCTCTGGGTGTTGTGGGCCAGGCCTTTACCCCCAGTCAGCATCCTGGCTCACAAGAGGCATTTGGTGGAAACAGCAAAGGGGCAGTCACGGGTGGTGTGCAACCCCTGAGCAGAGGGGAGCAGTGGGCCCAAGAGGAGGCGGGGCCCAGCCGGGAAGCTCCTGGCCCTGCCAGAATGGGAGACGAGCCCATGACAAGTGGGGCCAGTGCCGGCTGAGCAGTGGAAAGAGGGCAGTGCTGCAGGACGATGAGGACAAGCCTCTGGTCCCCCCTCACTGCCTGGGTCCTCTCACGCCCCCCCCCCCCAACCCTCATGGTCTTGGAGGAAACCTATTGTCTCCTTCACGCCCACGCTGAGGTGGGCTGCCTGGCTTGTTTGTGCTAATGACCACACGCAAAAAAGGTCAGGATAAAGCGAGAATGGAAATCAGAAAGAGAGGCTTAGAATAAAATCCCAAGCTTACCTGCCGGATGGAAGGGCCACAGTCCCAGGGCAGAGGAGAAAAGCTGCTCAGTGATTAAGTCAAAGAGCATCTGTACCTGGCGGAGACTGTGACAGGCATAGGGTCAGGGGCCTCTTCAAGAACAGGTATCTCCATGACCAGTGTGGCTCAATTGGTTGGGTGTTGTCCCCCAAAGCTAAAGGTTGACTCCTGGTCACGGCACATGCCTGGGTTGCGGGCCCGGTCCCTGGTTGGGGCACGTATGAGAGGTAACCAGTAGATGTTTCTCTCTCACATGGATGTTTCTCTCCCTTTCCTTCTCCCTCTCTTCCCCTCTCTCTAAAAATAAATAAATAAAACCTTAAAAAAAAAAGAAACAGTAAAGTCTGGAATGGGGTAAGAATTGGGAGAAACAAGAGGAGAATTTACTTCCTGAATGGCCAGTATCCTTGGAGGAAGTGCAGCTGGGTTTCAGAGCAGAAATGGGCTACATGGGGCTCCTGGTAGCTTCCCCGCTGGGCAGGGCTGGGATGGAGCCAGCCGGGCAGACTGAAACCAGCAGTAAGAGGCTAGTGGGCAGAGTTCCCCATGGATGGTGCATGTAGGGTGCAGGCCCCTGGGTGTTCCTTCAGGGTAACGTGCCTGGGAGTTTGGGATAGAAAAGAGCTGTGCCAGAGACCAGAGCCCAGGAAGGAGCCTGGCCTGTGTGCCACCAAAGGTCTGGCTTCCTTGGGAGGTGCGCTTCCGGACCCCTCCCTGCCCCTCACCGCATGCCCCCAGTTAGCACACAGACTGTCCTGGCCTAGCTGTCTCAGCGGAGAGAACACTGAGAAGCACGGCCTCAGCCACCACCCATCTCTGCCCGGCCCAGGGTCTGACTTCAGGGAACAACCAAGAACCTTGAGGGAGGTGGTGAGGACAAGGTCTGCAGGAGTATGGGCAGGAAAGACTTGGCCAAAGGCCCTCCTCATTCACTGGGAGCTCCAGAAATCTCCTGAAGACTGGCAGGCAAGCAAGAGACTGCAGGGCTACCTGACAAATGACAAAGTAGGGAATATTAAAAATGACGTCACACTGCCATTCAAGTGCCAATGAAACAGGTCCATTGCATTCCATTTGCTGCAGGTGCTATTTGCACTCTCTTCTATTTATTTTTACATCCTAAAAAAAAAGAAAAGAAAAGAAAAGAAGAAAGGCCTTTATATTATATAGGCACTTTTCATCCATTTGTAATTCTCTCCCTCTGGGGCACCATATATTTCTTTTATGTTATTATCATATTAGAGAATCTAATATGTTTTCTTCTCTTGCTTTCAGAATGCGAGGCTCACAGATGCTTTCCAAAGCAGGATGGAAGACCACATGGGAAGTAAAGGGGGGGAGCTAGTGGTTTATGACATTTAATAGAACTGCCCATTGGTAAAATTTCTACATCTATTTTGGAAAGAATGCTAATGAGAAAAGAAAGACTATGCCTTGTAGCTTCTATAGACCATGCTATCTAGAGAAAAAGTCATAGTAATGGAGAAGGTGAAAAACGCTTTTGAATTCTACACAGCTATGCCCTTACTGTGGGACTTCAGACAAGTCATTTAGACTTTCTATGCCTCAGTTTTCCTTCTCTGCCAAATGGGAATAGGAAAGCCTGTCTTGCCCTCCGCATAGAATTGTTTTCACAGGTAGAGAAGCATAGGGTCTCCTCTGTTACCCTTGAAATGTGAGTGAGCTCTAACCACAAAATTGTTAAAATTTATGCCAGTTATTAGTGGAATTATTACTTAAGGAAAGTATTCACTTCTGTATTCATTTAACATATACTGAATTCATTTACCATTCATTTCACGTTATTATTAATTTATCATCATTTAGTGTGTGCCTGGCCCTGTGCTAAGCATTGGAAATAAGGCAGAGAACCCCGGCAAATGCAATCCTACTTCATATCTAAAGGGCCTAAGCTTTGGAGCCCAATTGTTGTGGGTTCAAACAAAGTTTATGATCTGTATAAGCTGGGAAACATTACATAGTCACTCTGAAAGCTAGCTTCTCTGTCTCGGAAAAAGCTGAACCTCAGTGACAGCCACAAATGGAGCACCTAGCAGGTACTAGCTGCTGTTGCTGCCATAGGTGCCAGCAGCGCTATTCTCTTCATGGTGACACATTTAGAGGTGACAGGATGGCTTATTCCCCAGGCTCCCCACAAAGGTGACCCTCAATCCACTGCTCCCGGGTGGTTTGTCTGGTTCTCGCCCAACAAGTGAATCTCTACTGCCTCCATTTTCGGAAGGACAGACTTCCCAGTGAAGTAAACCAGGAGGCACCACATATGCTCCTGAGAGCAGGATTTCAGAGAACAGAAAGGTCACTGTGGCTGGTGGACACTGAGGTGGCCTGGCTCCTTGCACACAGCAGGGCTCAGCATACTCACATGAATAAACAAACCAATAAAGGAAGGTCCAAACTGAGCTAGGCCTTTCATGGAAACCACATTACAGACTTCTGCATTTGCTGTGCACGTACTGGGTGCCAGCTACACTCTGAGCCTGTTGGTCTTGACCAACCCTAGCAATAGGCTTGGGACTCACCGCCAGGTGGGGGTTACATTCTGGGGAGATTTAAGGCACATCCTGTGAAATCACATGATTATGGCATCAGCTCAAAATTGCAAAATGTCAACCTGCAGATAAAATAGTGTTTGTAGATTAATTTCAAAACATTGAAGTTGGGAAGCCCTTTGGGGCAGAGTATGTCTTGGAGGCTGAGTTCCCCTTCCTTACTGTAACCCATAAAACCTTATCAAACACTGCCATTTTCTGTCCTGCTCTCTTCTGACCAACAGGGAAGCTCACCTTCCTCCAGACTTTACTGGGCACGGTCTTGCCGGGCTCCCTGAAACTAAGGATCTCCACTGCCCCTCTCCAGGTCTTCCGCCTTCACAGGCCTTCTAGTTGGAGGCCATTCTAACCGTTGCTAACTGGCCCCCATTACACACCTCTATTAGTCACTTCACTTCCCAAAGGGTAAAGCTGAACTCCGTAGCCTGGCATTTGAAGATGCTTTCAGCCTTGTCTCCGCCCATCTCCAGCTACTACTCCATCAGTGTTTCATAGTCCAGACTGCTGCCTCACCTCCCTCCCTCCCCCACAACCTTGTCGAGAGCACCCCCTCCATGGGGCATGCCCTCCTGCCTGCTCCTGACCATCGCTGCTCCGCTCACCCTTCCAGGGGAAGCTCAGGGGTCCTTTCTCCTTAGACGCCCCATTTCTCACCTCCTCAAGTGTTAAGATTGAACTACATTTTTGATACTTCTTCATACTGCAGGTCTTTTAAATAATAAATCTTTTTTTTTTAAACCCCTTGTTGCAAATTCCATTAGATTAGGAACTGAATCATGTATGGTTTTGGGTAGCCTGAGGTTTCTAATAAGATATTTTGAATATTGAGGGTATGTAATAAATATTTGTTGGATAAATTAATATTTAAGTACTTCATAAAAGTCCCACTATTTGTCATGGAAATGTCCTTTTTCTTCCACAGTCACAATATGTCAATATCTCCGAAGCTTCTGCTGATCTCATTTTCTTGAGCACAGCTATTAATAATTTGCCTTAAATGCCCATTTAAGTGCCCAGCATGAAGATAAGAGGTCTGCTTTCCTGTTGATGCTCACACTCAGCCATAATTATCTGTCAGAAGAGGCATGAAGAGGTGTGCAGGTGAAAGCTCAGAAGGTCTGATGTGCCGCCTCCAAATCCTGAAATGGGGGCAATTATCAGCAGCCTTGAGTGCACGGGGTGTTGGGGGCACAGTTAATCATGTGTGAGGAGGCCATTTGTTCTGAATGTTATAGAATTCTGTCTGCCTCCCTCATCCCGACACACACACACACACACACACACAGTCCCTGCTGGGAGGGTCCCCAAATGCACAGGTCTGGAGCTAACTGAAATCGGCTTGCTCATTCAAGGACCAAGACTCAAAAACACACAAAGGTCAGATGGATGTTTTTTCCTAAACCTGAGATTCTTAACCTAATTCAACACTTCATTCACTGCTCAGGGTCACTATTGAACAGGAGTTATTGTGCCGTCATACTGTGGTTTTCTCGGAGGCTCTGTGTCTTTCCCTCTCAATTGTTAAAATACTTGTTTCTGTATTTGCTTTTCAAAATTTTCCAGTCTCATTGCGACTCTCAGATTCTCTGTGGTCGTCAGGGAACAGAGAGCCTGCAGAAGTGCTCCGCCCCCTAGGCCTCCACCTACTTGCAAAGGCCAGAAAACTAACTACCCAAGCTGGTCAGGGCTATGTCAGGGAAAGATGCATGATATCAAAATAGAGAGCTAGGGGTCCTTGCTACCTTTATGCTAGAAGGCCTAAGGGCTTTCCTACTTGCTTTCTGGCTCCCTAGAAAGTTCCAGTTGTAAGTAAAGAAATCCCAGTTCCAAATGAAGACGGCAGGCAAGCTGTATAGCTGTGTATCATCTGTGCTTTGTGATCAGCAATGTAGTTCCAGCACAACAGCATCATTCATGGCACTAAATTAATGCCACTAATTTGAATTTTATGGGTTTTGTAGATTTTAGTATATTCAGTTGGAAATTTGTTTTGGCTTTATAGCTGTAGATGAGCTTATATGTATTTAAGTAGCATTATAATAATAAAGCCAAACTGGAGATTCATAAAAATTTTTCTCATTCTTGCCTTGCCAAATCTTCCTCGCTTTGTACCATGTGCCTGTCACTTGACCTGCTCACTGGGGAGGCTCGTCCTTGACGCTCTTCTTGCCTAGTGGTTGCTACTGATGCAAAGTGACTGGCAATAAACATTCAAGCCAAAGAAAGCACTAATGGGCCACAGGGGAACTAGGTTAAAGTCTATAAAGGGGTCACACAGATCAGCCAGAATATATTGACATTCTTTTCTTTTTAAATTGCCATCAAAATATCCATGTAAGTTTTTTCAGTGTATTTTTAAAAAGATTTTATGTATTTATTTTTAGAGAAAAGAAGGGAAGAAGAGAGGGAGAGAAACATCAATGTGTGGTTGCCTCTTGCATGCCCCCCACTGGGGTCCTGGCCTGCAACCCAGGCATGTGCCCTGACTGGGAATCGAACTGGTGACCCTTTGGTTTGCAGGACGGCACTCCATCCACTGAGCCACACCAGCCAGGGCCCATGTAACTTTTTAAAAAATTAAACTTATTCTGAGGTCATTGCAGACTGACATGCAGTTATAAGAAATAATACGGAGATACCCATCTCCCCCGATGCAGTTTCCCCAGCGGTGAACTACACTATTGGACGTTATTGCATTGTAACAGTACCACTCCCACAGAATGGACGTTGGCAACATCCATGACAAAACCTATCTTCGATTTTATCGGTTTGACATGTACTTATTTATACACTTGCATTTGTGTGTGTGTTTTGTTCTATGCAATTTTGTCACATGTAGTTTCCACCCCTACAGTCAATATCCAGACCAACTCCATAACGACAAGGATCCTTGGGACACCCTTTTGTAACCACGCACACCTCTTCCTGTGCTTGCTTGCCCCCAAGCCCCTGGCATCCACTCACCTGTTCTCCATCTTTATAGTTTGGTCATTTCAAGTACCTTTGTGGGATTGGCTTTTATACTCCTATAATTACCTAATGATCCATTCAAAGTGTAGTGTGTGTGAAGTTTGTTCTTTGTTATTGCTGAGCAGTGTTACGGACGTGTTTTGGCTATACCACAGTTTGTTTCACCATGCACCTGTTGGAGCGCATCTGGATTGTTTCAAGTTGGGGGCTATTAAAATTAATCTTCAATGAACATTTGTATACAGGTTTTTGTGTAAACATAAACTTTTAATTTCTCGGGGATGCATGCCTAAGAGTGAGAGTGTTGGGTAAGAAGGTAATTGTATATTTTGTTTTATGAGAAACCGCCAAACTTGTCCAGAGCACCAGCACCATTTCACTCAGTGTAACATTTAAACATTGTCATCAGGAACTGTGGACTCCAGCTTGCAAACCACGAATTTGGCAACTGACACCTGATAACTAAAAAATCAGCCAGGTGTCCTTGAAGATATAAAAAAGGGAGTGACTAGTTTGGGATGGGCAAAAAAAAAAATGAACTCTTAATGAATAGATACTGGAAAAACTTAACAGTTTTGAGGAATCTTCTGCCTCCCAAAGGGTGGAGTCTTGAATTTTGAGGCAGTGTCCCTTATAGGAAACACATTCTCAATGGCCTTTGGCTATTCAAGTGCAAAACCAGTCTGGACTTCCTCAGGTCGGTAGGTCAACCCACCTCTAGAAGCAGATGTGCAGGCGAAGAGCAGGAGGGCGGCGTGGCTCTGTCTGCAGAACGTGCCTTTCGATCCACACCCACCTCTGCAGCTCCAGCTTCGGGCCCCCTCTGGCTGGATCACTTCACAGACCCTGAACACATGGTCATGTATTTCTGTAAAACATTTAAAAGTATGCTATTTTAGCTGCCATTGACTAAGACCACTGACTATGTCCACTCCAAACTCCCCTACGTCATATCCCTTCAGGCCACATGATGGTGGAATAGCCATGACATTTAGGGGAATCCAACAAGGGAAATAAGGTTGATGACGCATTTGGTGGGTCTGCAGTCACTTCCCTGTGTGGGTCAGTTACTGCTGGCTGCCTTGGCACAAGAATGTCTCCCAGGCACATTCCCATGGCCTCTGGGCAGGCTCCCCTGGCCTGGCCGTGAAGGTTAAGGACCCATGGCTGCATTGCCACATGAACACGTCTTAGGGCTCCCAGCAACAGGAGTATGTGGTTAGGAGGGGAAACGGGGTTTGAAATGCACAGAGCCAGTAGCTGGTCTATGGAAAATTCCTGGAATCACCAGAGGTGTAAAATTGGAAGCAGAGGATTCCGTTCTCATTGACCCTCATCAGAACGAACACTCTCTCATCAGGAATAGTCTTGATAATGAAGCTCACATGATTATAAACATACCACACTCTTTCTCTTTTTTGATAAATTTTTATCAGCATCTCGGTGTTCGTGAGACGTAAACCTGTAAAATACTACCCACACGGAGCGTGTCCCCGTGTTGCGTGTTTTCTGAGCCCCAGCATACCGGATCCCGTTTTGGTACAGTAACACATCTCAGACTCATGAGGTCTGTGGTTCCAGATGAAGGACATTTTGATCAATCATGCTAAAGAAAATTATGCTCATTTGAAATTATGCCAAATAGCATTTTCTTTCTATTCTCTCTCTATAGAATAGGACAGAGATCCTTCCCATTATTGATCAGCCTGGGGCTGGGAATGGGCCTCAGCTGAGACCTTAGAGCTGGGTGAGAAAAAGTTGTGGGGGGAGGGGAGGGGAGAAAATGCAGACAACTGTAATTGAACAACAATAAAGTAATTTTAAAACTAAAAATAAAAGAAAGAAAAAGGTGTGGGACGGCCACCTGGAGCGCTGGGGTGTGCTGGGCAGCAGACAGACAACCTGGCAGGGCGGTGAGTGGCCCAGTGTGGGTTCTTGAGGACAGTCCTGGCTCTGTGAGCCCTGTGAGCTACCTCTCCTTAGGACGTGTCAGTTGCTCTCGGGGGCACTTCCTCTCCACTGGCCCAGGGCCTCAAGAAGGCCTGGGGTGCACTGTCCCATGTCAGCTCTTCTGTGGGAACTCACACGAGGGCTGTCTATGCTTACAGCCTACAGCTTAGGGAAAGCAGTGTCTCCTGAGGCCAGATCTTTCCAGAGTGGGAGGTAGGGACACAGCACTGTGGCCAGGAGGCTGTGCCCGAGGCTGAGCCAGGGGCTGTGGAGGGTTCTGCCCCAAGCTCAACTGAGCATGTGCAGGGGGGCCCCTGGGCTCAGCTGTGGCATAATCAGAGAGATCCAATGTATGTGCAAGAAGCTAGTGGGGATTCTACAAATCCTAGTGCCCAGGCTGCTTCCAGACAAGTCAGGTCAGGGATAGGACCCCTGCTGGGGCCCTATACCCTCCAGGTCATTCCAGTACCCAGCTACAGTTAAAAATCTGCTGAGCTATTGGACTTGGGGCATTTCAAAGGAGATGTGACCTTATTTTACAGCCATAGTCCAGTGACAGCGGGACCTTGCAGTACAAGTTTATTGTTGTGACTGTTAAAATTCAGCTCTGACAACGGTGGGAAATATCAGCCTCCACCTCATTTCAGCTGCCTCTGTCTTGTTCGGCTTCCCGAAGCTGCCTTCATCGATGTTCCCTCCGCCCGTACCAGCCCCACCTCAGCAGTGCAGACTGGAAGGGGAAGGGATTCTGGTCACCCAGCCTCCCCACTCTGCTCTGAGCTGAGTGGCTGTGGCTGATTGATTCATGCCCCCAAGTCTCATCACTGCCTTTAACGCCAGTGACTGTCACGGGACTCTCATGCCTGCAGAGCCAGCCCTCCGCACCCAGGCACCCATTTATCCCTGCTCTGGCTCTGGCCCATGGGTAATGTTCCATGGCTAAGGTCCTGCTGCCTCCCTTCCAGAGGGCCTCTGACCCCAAGTCCAGGGTACCATTAACATTTGGGCAGAGAGCCCTTAGGGCCCTCCCCAGTTTTGAAGTACTGACCACTCTAGATACTAGGTCTCTAAACGCTGGCAGCTGTCCTTGTCTGAATTACACCCGAGCTGGCCACACATTTTGGAGAGAGGCTTCCCCACGGGGTAGATCTTCCATCACCTGCCAGACCTCTGTCACAGCACAGGGCTCACGCCAGGACCTGGGACTTCCGACCTACTCAAGGAATCACTGTGCTTTGTCTTCAGTTCAGAACGATGGCAGAACAGCCAGGGGAACAGGAGTCAGGAGCCAGGCACTTTCATGCTACCTTTGCCAATGGACTTGTTCCCTGTTGCTGCTGTTGACAAAATACCTCAAACTTAATGACTTAATGACTCAGATTTATTTTCTTTCAGTTCTGGAAGTCAGAAGTTCGACATGAGTTTTATGGAGTTAAAATCAAAGCATTGGTAGAGCTGCATTCCCTCTGGCAGTTATAGGGGTGAACTTGTTTCCTAGTCTTTGTCAGTTTCTAGAAGCCACCTGCATTCCTCAGTTCATGGCTGTGTCACGGACGTCTGCTGTAACACCGTCCTCTTTAACTCTGGCCCTCTTGCCTCCTTCTTATGAAGACCCTGTGATTTTCCATGGATAACCCAGGATAATCTCCCCATCTCAAAATCCTGAACTTAATAACATCTGAAAAGCCCCTTTTGCCATACAAAGGAACGTATTAGAAGGTTCTGGGGATTAGAATGTGGATATTTGGGGGGCCATTTTCTGCTTATCACAACCCCTAGTTTGCTGTGCGATCCTGACCAAACCACCCACCTCTCTGAGCCTGCCTCACCTTGTGTATTATGAGGAATTGAACTAATTCATGCCTTTCAGCTCTGAGATTCTATGATTCTGTGACCAAGGGCTCATCAGCATACTTTGGGTGAGAAGGGAGCTCAGGTCAAGTGGCATCTCTCTAGCTGTGGCGGGGACACCCCTGGGGGAGCCAGACAGCGTGGGGCTGAGACCAGGGCCTGCAGCCCTCAGCGAGTTTCCCTGCCCAGATTAACCTAGTGCATTACATTTTATTCTGAAGAAACCCAGGGCAACATCTGAAATATTTTTAGGAAATTATGTTTTCTGCTTTTTTATTCCTCTTTACTTGAATAAAGCTCTTAAAACAAAAGCTGTTCTTCCTGGATTGAGATTTGTAAATTCAGTCCTCTAAACATTGTTTATTTTCTCTTAGATGCTTCACTTAGCTAACATAACACATTGTCATCCTCCATCATCTTTGCCGTCTGCATGCTCAGTGGAACGGCCCCTTCCCTCCCTCAGTGATATTCTAGCAGAGCTCAGACTTGTGGTCCATTTTTCAGCCTCCAGCAAGTCTCCCTCCCCCTGTCTGACCAGGCTCCTTTGATGTGTCAGGAGTGGGAAGGGGTCTGCTTGGAGCATCTTCTTCCCCCCCTCCCTCTGCTGGGTCTCCACTTGGGGCCAACTGGTGGGTGATGTAGAAGAATGGGCTGGAAGGAGCTGGACAAGAGGTCTCCCCTGGTCAGTGCCTCAAGGGCAACCCTGCTAACTGTTAATACCATCTGAGGGGCTTATCCAAATGCTGGCTGTCTCCAGGGACTTAGACAAACTTTCTCCAGGCTTTCAGGACCTCCCCACTATGCCCTACCCTCACCTGGGAACATGGCAGGCCTGCCACACTCAGTCTCTTCCCACCTCACCCCAGCTCCAGCCTCCATGAGCTTCCTCATTTCTACCTGCCTGGCTCAGCAAGCAACTCAATGACCACAACCCCGGGGAACTTCCACCGTTTTGGTCACAAGGAAGAGCAGGCCTTCAGGCTGCTCCGCTCTTTACTATGGCAGCTCTCACAGGTTCTCATCCTCCTACCCAACAAGTGTGCTGCATATGTGAGCACAGGGCAGAGAATGACATGCCAGTCATCCCTTCTTCCAATCATTCATTCACTCAACAAACCTATATCACTGACAAACATTGAGGTCCTGGGAATATAGAAAACACATACAATCCTACTCTCATGGAACTTACAAATAAGTACACGATATGTTCAAAGGGAAGGGGAGAAATGATTGAGTAAGTTAATTGGGGTAAAAAGTGCCCGTGGAAAGGGGCCATTTAAATGAGTTGTTCAGCGAAGGCCTCATGAAGAAGGTGAGATCTGAGCAAAGACTCAGAAAAGGTGAGTAGGTAGGCCCATGGATGCCTTGGAGAAGAATGTGCAGGACAGAGGGAGCTGATGCAAAGGCCGTGAGGCAGAAGCCTGTGCAGGATGTTTGAAGAACAGCGAGGAGGCTTGGGTGGCTGAGGCAGAGTAAACGAGAGGAGCAGTAGAAGGTAAGGTTGGAGAGCTGAGAGGATAGAAAGAGTGAGGAAAGGACTGGACAGGCTACCAGAAAGTCGCTGAATTCAATGGGAAGACACTGGAGGGAACTGGGCAGAAGAGCGATGTGATATGACTGTGACAGGGACCCTCCAGCTGCTCCATGACACAGACTATGTGGAAGCAAGGGCAGAAGCAGGAAGACCAGTTAGGCAGCCACTGAGTGACTCAAACAGGGATGATGGTGGCTTTCACCAGCAGGGTAGCAATATAGACAGTGAGAAATAGTAGGATTCTTTTTTTTTTTTTAAGATTTTATTTATTTATTTTGAGAGAGAGGGAAAGGGAAGAAGAGAGGGAGAGAAACATGGATGTGTGGTTGCCTCTCACGTGCCCCCTACTGGGGACCTGGCAACCTAGGCATGTGCCCTGACTGGGAATCGAATTGGCCACCCTTTGGCTCACAGGCCAGCACTCTATCCACTGAGCTATGCTAGCCAGGGCTGGATATATATATATATTTTAATATATTTATTGATTATGCTAATACAGTGGTCCCATTTTCCCCTCTTAGTCCCCTCTGTCCTGCACACCCCCTCCCACCCGCATTTCCCCCCGCCTTACTTCATATCCATGGGTTGTACATGTAAGTTCTTTGGGTTCTACATTTCCCATACTATGCTTAACCTCCTCCTGTTTATTTTCTACCTATCATTTATGCTACTTATTCCCTGTACCTTTTCCCCCATTCTCTCTTCCCCTTCTCCACTGACAACCCTCCATGTGATCTCCGTTTCTGTGAATCTATTCCTATTCTAGTTGTTTGCTTAGTTCATGGTTTTTTGTTTTTTTGTTTTGTTTAGTTTTTTAGGTTTGGTTTTTGATAGTTGTGAGTTTGTTTTCATTTCACTGTTCATATTTTTGGTCATCTTCTTTTTCTTAGATAAGTCCCTTTAACACTTCCTACAATAAGGGCTTGGTTATGATAAACTCCTTTAACTTGACTTTATCTGGGAAACACTTTATCTACCTTTTCATTCTAAATGATAACTTTGCTGGATAGAATAATCTTGGATGTAGGTCCATGCCTTTCATGGCTTTGAATATTTCTTTCCAGCCCCTTCTTGCCTGTAAGTTTTCTTCTGAGAAATCAGCTGATAGTCCTATGGGAACTCCTTTGTAGGCAACTGTCTCCTTTCCTCTTGCTGCTTTTAAGATTCTTTCCTTCTCTTTAATCTTGGGTAATGTAATTATGATGTGCTTTGGTGTGTGCTTTCTTGGGTCCAACTTCTTTGGGACTCTCTGAGCTTCCTGGACTTCCTAGAAGTCTATTCCCTCTGACAGATTGGGGAAGTTTTCCTTCAGTATTTTTTCAAATAAGTTTTCAATTTCTTGCTCTTCCTCTTCTCCTTCTGGCACCCCTCTGATTCGGATATTGGAACATTTAAGGCTGTCCTGGAGGTTCCTAAGCCTCTCCTCGTTTTTTGGAATTCTTGCTTCTTCATTCTGTTTTAGTTGAATGTTTCTTTCTTCCTTCTGGTCCACACCATTGATTTGAGTCCCGGTTTCCTTCCCGTTACTGTTGGTTCCCTGTACGTTTTCCTTTATTTCACTTAGCGTAGCCTTCATTTTTTCCTCTAATTTGCGACCATATTCAACCAATTCTGTGAGCATCCTGATTACCAGTGTTTTGAACTGTGCATCTAATAGGTTGGCTATCTCTTTGTGGCTTAGTTGTATTTTTTATGGAGCTTTGATCTGTTCTTTCATTTGGGCCTTTTTTTTTGTCTCGGTATGCCTGTTACGTAGTAAGGGATGGAGTCTTAGGTGTTCACCAGGGCAGGGTAACCCACATTGCTGCATTGTGACACTTTATGTGGGGGAGGGGTCCAAGAGGAAACAATGCCACTTGCTCAGCTCTCTGACGGTTTTCAGTCACTTCCCCTTCTACCCACAATCAAATTGGGTCCTTCTGGTGCTGATTCCTGGGTGGGTGGGCTTGTGTATGTTCTAGGACCCTGTGGGTCTCTCCAACGAACTCTCCTGTGAGGCTGCCTCAATCCCCACTGGTGTTTTCAGTCAGAAGTTTGAGGCTTTATTT
>PVJI01007904.1:0-74875 GCA_004026765.1 Micronycteris hirsuta | reverse complement strand
AAATAGCTGAACTGTTACATCGGAAGTGTTTAGTTAAAAAAATTGTGGTATGTGCTAAAGAATGCCTACAGAAGATATCCTTCTGTCTTTAAATGAGACCTCACACAATCAGGGCACATATAAACAGCTCTAGCCTGGCTTCAAAGACGGCCAGGGAGGACGGGTCCGCACATTCTCTCCGGGAGCCACACCCGGTTTCCAGGAGGCAGCTCCATCTACCATCACTTGCCTTGTTTCTCGATCACGTGTTCTCTGTTTACAGTCCTGCTTCCTGAAAAGACTTCATGGTTACGTTCTGGCATTGACCTTGTCTACATTTAGAATTGAGTTGACCGTGTCTTTCAGGTACCCTTCAAAAAGGCCTTCTGGTGTCCTCAAACTGAATCCTGTATTTCCTCGTAGCACTTATAATTCCATACACGTGTGATGACTTCAGTGTGCTTCCCCAGCAGAACGGCAGCGCCCTTCGGGCAACACGCGTGTCTGTTTTACTCTCCGTTGTCTCTGTGGCACTGAGCCTGGTGCCAAGCACACACAGGAACTCATTGCTGCATGAATAAAATGAGCTTGAGTCCGATGTTGTTGCTAGAATTTATTCGCAGATTTGTCCCCTCAGACGTGCCTGCATGCATTCACCCAGCCTCACTGAGTGTCACTTTATGCCACTCATTGCTGGGAATCTTTCCTTCAGCAGACCGCATGGAAGTTCTTGAGGATTCGTTACTTACACACCAAAACAAAACAATTACATTATTTGGGGACCATTGCTCTACTGAAAATGGGAATATTGGGCTAATAAAGCCAAAGCCAGTCAAGGGAAATTTATCATTTATCGAGCATTTATTATGTGCCTGGTTCTGTGTTAGGTACTAAAAAGAGAATTATTAAGACTTATTAAGAAAGTCACTTATAGGTTGACAGTGGCAAGAAAGCAAATCCTGAAATAACTATTATTCAAGGCAGAATAAATGAGATGGTGGGAGTTAACAAGAAGAGAGATGTCACCATACCACAAGACACCTTGTGATCTTGTGCCGATCTGAAGAATCAGGGAAGGCTCTGTGGTGTGCGCTTTATGGGCAGAGGCCCCCGCGTATAGGCAGCTGGGGGCAGTTCCTCCCATGGGCATAGCTGCTCTCCTTCACCCTGCTAGCCAGAGGCACTCTCTCTGTGTCTTCCATGGAAGAAACTGGTCAAACCCATCAGCACTGGAAAACAAACCAGAATGAAGGGCAGGCTCTTGGCCTCCAGGTGTGAGGGTCATTACTGTGTACCTAAGATCTCAAGACCTCTCCATGCTTGTGCGGGCGTGGGTATGTTGTGCCTGCATGTCCTTGGTTCATCCCAAGTTTGAAGAAGATGTGGTAGTGACATAAGTGTATGTGTGTGACACAGGTGACTGAATTGAAGACACACGGCTCGCTGAGCTCCAGCGCCCTGACTGTCCTGTTCCTCGCCCACCGAGCTCCCGTCTCCCTGTCTGGAATACTTCCCTCAGATGTTGGCATAGCTGGGCCCACTTGTCCTTCGGGTCTCAGTGCAACTGCCCGGGCTCTGGGGCCCCAGCTACTGGAGAAACCCGCTCAGGCCTGCCAAGGCCACTGCCTCTGCCCTCCGTCAGAGCCCCTTGGGTCTTCTTTATAGCAGTCGTTCCATTGGACAGTTTCTTGTCACTCCTCTGTTTACCTCTCGGAGTTGATTTCCTTATGCCACCACATCAGGTCCACGAAATAGGAGCTCTTTACCAGTCTCCTATTCCGTGGGAACCCGTGCCCGGGAGAGTGCGTGGCATCTGACAGGCGCTCTGAGCGACCAGTTGAGGGTGGGGATGGCCAGGGCCAAGGCAAACAGTGAGGAGTCCCCTTCTGCTTTTTGCCTGAAGACAACGTCTGGCAGGCACAGCAGCTGTGGTGGGGGTCGTGGAGCCAGGCCTGCTCCCTGGCTCAGTGCTAACCTCCTCTCTCCTGGCGCAGTGGGGGCACCGTGACGGTGGTGCCCGCGTTTGCAGATGAGAACGCAGTGTCTGCATACGGGCTCCCTGTCATCTGTACTGTGACGCTCCCGTTGCTGAGGCCTGCGTTTTAGGATTAATCCATATGTCTTATTCTCTGCCCTCAGGCTGGTGACAGACACACTGGCCTCCGGGTGTCATTTAGAATGCTGCTTTAGGTTTATAAAGCTATTTGTTCTGTCGATATCTGAAACTTGTCCAACACATTCAGAAACTTTACAGCATCTCCTGCTAATGATTTTCATCTGTCAAAGAGCTTGTCTAGTGAGTAGCTCTTTGACAAAGGAGATAGCTGAAGACACTTGGCACATCTCTCTCATGTTACTTAGGTGGCTTTCGTTTTAATTTATTATTACTCTTATTATTATTATTTTTTTTTTTTGCTTTACTGGAAAAACTTGTTAATTAAAGAAGAAAAAAATTGACTTCTCTTTTTAGAAGAGAAAATGTTACTTGGGTTGAGAGTTCTAGTTATATAAACTATCCTCTAGTTCTGGGCTGAGTAAAAAAAATTGAGCAAATAGAAAATTTTGGGAAATAGTTTGGGGTGAAAAGGTTTGGGCATATTCATGGGTTTTCTCAGCTATTTAAAAATAATTTTCAAAGACTTATTTGCATTGTCCAAATTAAAAATTTTGGCAAAAAAGAAAGGTTACAGTCATGTTTTTTTTCTCAGCTTGACTTTTTGGGCGTTATGAATTCATAAGCCGGATTTTTTTTGAAGGGGGAACAGGGATAAGACCTTTGGCCAAAATAAACACTCAATTGTTTCATAGTTTTTGTACTGCACTGAGGAAAACATCCCTACCATTATTTTCTTAAGGGGACACAGATTACCAGATTTATAAGCAAAGGCCCAAATCTGGTTGATTGAGCCACTTTGTAAGGAGAAGTATGGTGCATGTTGATTGCCCGATTTCTGTCAACACAAGAAAAAAATGTACGTCAAAAAATATTTCTCATCCATTATGTAAGAAACTTATTCACGTTAGTACTTACCAGAAGACATAGCAGATACTCTCCATTTTCAGCAATCCGTTGAAATATCTCTATCAAAGACATTTTCCATTTGAAGCTTAGAAGTGGCAGTCTAAATGCAGTGGCGGGGGGGGGGAGTGGGAGGGGCAGCAGAGAGCAAGGGAAAAAATGTGGGACAACTGTAATTGAACAACAATGAAAAAAAGATATATTCAATTTTAGTAGATTGATCTTTCCATCATTTTACAACATTTTTTACTCTGGCAACAACATTAGCTATGGTGAGCAACATAAAACTGCTAAGTGTAAGAACATTTTTCTCTAATCTTAAAATGGCAGGTCAAAAAGCTCTCACCCCTGCTCCGAGCTCATCCTGAAGAAGAGTGTTTAATCACCCCTGTTTTTCGCTGCCAGCAGGGGGTGGCATTATGGTCGCTGGCTGGGCAGTTCTTCTCACTCCCAAGGTTATTTCTCCTCTAATGAGAAAGAGTATCAAAACCCAAAGATCGTGTACCTTGTGGTGAGGTGGTTGGCTTTGCTTCCATTCAACCAAGGCTCATTTACTGGAGGAGAAAAAGAACATTTTATTAGGACCTATAATTTTCCGGGCATTATGCAAAATAATAGAGGAGGCAAAGATGAGGTCTTGCTTCTGAAGCCTTAGATCTCTTTTCCTTTGGGCACTAGAGAATGAGAAGTCCCAGCTGAAAAGCCCTGCATGATTTTTAAATATACTTTGCTCTGCACACCATGTGATCACCTTTCTCAGGCACCCTTTGCAGTGTTAAATAGTGTCGGTTTAACACTAAGTGTATTTATTAAGCCTCTGTTGTCCTACGGAATCAATAGTTTGGAAAAGAGAAGACAACTTACACCTCATGGTCATAGACGGGCTGTGATAGACCGAGGATGAGGGGGATGAAGAAAACAGCAGGGCTTCAAAGCATAAAAACCCCACCTGACTCGGTGACCGAGGACTGCCTAAAGGAAGAGCCCGTTGGGTGGACTTGGGATGTTTGGTAGGCCTTACAAGACAGAAGGAGCTAAAGTGTGCAGAGAAGGAAAAAGAGGAGGTACTCCAGGTGGTAATGAACGTATCAAGTAGTCGAAGTGGGGGCCTGCCCATGTAGTGAGCTGAATGAAGTTGAGTGCAGGAAGGAATGCAGCTTGAAAGTAGACCAGAACCAGTTTGGATGGGACCTTGATTGCCTGTTGGGGAGTCGGGTCCCTAAGCAATGGGAAGTCATTCAAGCATAATATACAGGACATTGTCGTGTTCAGGGCGGGACTTTGTTGATTCCTGGCCGCAAGGTCCATGAGGGGCTGGAGACAGAAGAGTAGGAAAACAGGAGGCCAGTGAGGACAGTATGGCAGCATCACTAAAATGAACAGAGAGACAGACCCAGTCTCGGATATGATTGCCACAAACCCGCTCGCAGGTCAGTGTCTTTCAAAGGCCAGCGATGGTTTAGAACACAAATGAAGTGGATCAATTTAATGGCGTTTCATTGTGATGGGATTTAGTCTGGATGGTTAGACTGTGAGATTAGGAGAAAAATCTAATGATGTCACAGATCGCAGTCAGCTGATAAATACTATAAGACATATATTCAAATATATTTCTCCATATGTGTTAAAATTGTGCCACCCCACCGTTCTCTGTGGCATTGAACCTTGCAGGGCTGGGTGGCTTGACCTGCAGTCGGGGCCATTGTTCTGGAAGGACACAGATGTCTGAGTCCTGAGGGTGAATCCGTCCAGCCAGTTTTCAGTTTGACAACCTGCGTGACAGTGGATGTTCCTTGCTGTGTGTGACTGAAGTTCATTCTTGGGGACACACCTGTCTCTCGGGAGGGTCACTTAGTCACTGCTCAGTTAAGGTGTCAGTAAGTTTCACCTCCATAATAGCAATATCCTGCTTGCCTAAGGCGGGCTTATGAAGTACATTCACTCCTGTTACCCCTTCCATTCCTAAGATAGAAGGTCTATGACTTTTTCTAGATTTTTTAAATAAATTTATGTGGAGTTAATTATGCATATGGTATAAAATATGGATTATTTTTCCATATGAAAAACTAGTCCCAACCCCATTTACTGAATAGTTCTATTCTTTCTCCATTGTGATGCGTTCTCTGTTGTATACTAAAATCCTGTATCTGCTTTGTACTTTTATACACTTTTTTTTTCTTTTGATCTCAGTTCTCCTGTTCTTACAAGGTACTATGCTTTCTATGTAAATAGTATGCTTTTATAATAAGCATTTTTATCTTGTACTGCATAATAGTGAGAATGCTTCAAAAGTTTCACTTTCAGTATGCAGTTAGATACAGGTTTTTGAGTGACATATTTTGTCAGATGAAGAAAACTATTCTTTATTTGTAGTTTGTTAAGAGTTTATTGTAAATAAATGTTAAATTACGAGCAGTGGTCTTCCACATGTTAGAATAACCATTTGATTGTCTCTTTAAAAGTATTAATGCAGTGGATTATATTGATCTTTCTGTTATTGAGCTATCCTTGCATTCCTGATCTAAGACTTACTTGAATGGGATGTTTTATTGTATCGTCTTTTAGGTTTTGTTTTCGGAAAGTCTTAAAACATATTTTGGTAGACTGGCTTCTTATAACTATTGATTTAAATAATTACTTTTCAGAAATGTCTCCTTGAAAAGCTAAAAATATAAAGGTTTTCTTTCTATTTTGTTTCAAATATAGTAATTACCTAGGAAGAAAGATTTTGCATTTTCTGCCTATTGGGAATGAAAACACCCACTTCAGGAACATAAGCCTAAACCATGTCCTTTTCTTATCTCTGAACTGTGTGAAGCCTGCCACTTTTCCAAGAATTATGACCAGGCTCAGCTTCTCTCTTTCCTCTTAAGCTCTGTGATTGGCCAGCACCCCCTTAGTTCTCCGTGGTGTGGCTCCTCCCACCCCGCCATTTCTTAAGGCAGCAGAAGCCCCTGGCCATCACCTTGTCATGCGTACCTGGGTATCCCTCAGTCGGGCTACTCACTTCCACGTCAAGTAACATTACTGCTCCCATTTTACATAGATTATCTCTGCTCACCCCAAAGAAAGTAGAAAGTCTGGTTTCCATTGTCCCTTGGGATAATCTTATCTATTTTGCTTATTTTTATTGTGTAAAATTTACTTTAACCTTTTAATCAACAGAAAATGTGGTCCGTATTGATTTCACAAGCAATATTTAGTTGAATTGGTCATCATGTTTTACCTTTCTTTTTTCTCACCGTTTATTTATTCACCTAATAAGTCCTTGCTGCATTCCTTCTATTGACCTGCCATGGTTATAAGAGCTTGGAAATACAGCAGTGAACAGAATAGATAAGGTCCCTGACCTCATATAATTGACATTCTAACAAGAGGAGAGAAAGAAAAAAAAAACAGTAAACAAATAAATATATACCAACTAAAGATAAGTGTTACGGAGAAAAATAAGAGTTTTTATTGGTCTAGGTTGTCAGGAAAAAGCTCATAGATGAAGTGGTATTTGAATGGATACTTGAAGGAAGCCTGGGGAAGAGTATCGCAGGAAGAGGAAACAGCATATGCTGGATAGGGTCTTCAAGAAACATCGAAGAGTACAGTGTCGTTGGAGCAGAATGAACAAGACAAGTGGTGGTAAACGGAGACAGGCTGGGTGCGGGGCGGGGTGAGGGTCAAGGGAAATCAAGTGAGACTTCCAGACCACTGTAGGCAGATTGGCATTAACTCTGAGTGAGATGGGGTGCCATCAGAAGGTGCTGAACACAGAACTGACATGTTCTTGTAGTGAGCTTAAGATCGTGATGAGTGCCTTACGTATTGGGGGGTAAAGGGTTTAAGAGCAGAAGCTTGTAGGCCAATTAGAAAACTATTATAATTCAGATAAGAAATACTGGTGGCGGATGAGGGAGATGCAGATGGAGATGGTAAGACGTGATCACACCCCGGATGTAGTTGGAAGGCATGTCTGAGAGGATTTTGATGGACTGGTTAGGGGTATGGGTGAAATGCCTAGGGATCTGGCGGGATAAAGGTGATGGTGACTGAAATGGCCATGACTGTAGAATGAGCAGAAGGGTAAAATCAAAAGTTTAGTTACAGATTTATAAGTTCGAGATGTCTCTCAAACACACAAGAAAAATATTGGTTAATTGGATATATGAGCCTGTGATTTAACAAGGGGTTTGAATTGAAGTTGTATGTTTGGAGAAAATAGTCATGTAGATAATCTTAATGTCATAGCACTGAATGAGGCTGCCTAGGGAATACATGTACATAGAGAAAACGAGGGTGGAGGATAACTCCTGGGGCGATTCCGTCATTACACGGTTGGTAAAATGAAGGGGGCATCGCCATGTGGACCAAGACGAAGTGTCCAGAGGGGTGGGAGAATCGATGGAGAACGGTGATTCAAAGAGTGGTCCACTGTGTCATGTGTTGCTAGTAAGTCAAACAAGCTGATTAAGAAGTAACTGCTAGATTTAGCAATATGGACCTCTTTAGTGACGTGGGAAAAAGCTGTTTTACTGGAGTGGTGGCTGTTAAGGCCTGATTTAAATGGGTTTAAGATGGTGGAAAAGAGGGTTTAGAGATAAGAGTATAATGCAATTCCTTTGAGAAGTTTTATTTTAAAGGGGAGCAGAGAAATCATTCAATAGCTGCAGGGATAATAACTGAAATAGTAGGAAGGTAGGAAGAGAAACCTTTTTTTTAAAGAGACAAGAATTTCAGAATGTATTTAAGATGATTCTTGTCTTTTTTCAAAATAGCTTCTTTAGTCATTTCTTAAACTAGAATGTTTAGACAATAAACTCCCAGTTTTTTACATGCCCTCTCTAGAGGACACACAGAAGACTTCATGATAGTTTAGTTAAGTATCAAATTTGAGTCTGTCAAAAATGAAAAGATGATTATTTCTCTAACACTTTAAATGTTTTCATTTGTGTCTGGCATCTGTTGTTGCCGAGGGAAATTTTTCTACTAGTCTGACTGTGCTCCTTCGTAGGTAATCTGCCTCTTATTTAAAGTATATTCAAAGGTTTTTTTTATCCTGATGCCCTATTTTAGTTTTATTTTTTATTTATACTACTTAGGGATTACTATGAGCTTTTATTCTGAAGGCTTGTTCCATTCTTTCATTTAGTGAAGTTATCAATAATAACCTTTTCCAAACTGACTTTTTAAATTTTTATTTCATTTTATTTATTTATTTTTAGAGAGAGGGGAAGGGAGGGAGAGAGAGGGAGAGAAACATCAATGTGTGGTTGCTTCTCACATGGCCCCCACCGGGGACCTGGCCTGCAAACCAGGCATGTGCCCTGACTGGGAATCGAACCGGCGACCCTCTGGTTTGCAGCTCGCGCTCAATCCACTGAGCCACACCATCCAGGTGACTTTTTTTTTTTTGCCAGGTGACTTTTTTAATTTAATTAAATTCTTTCTTCCTGGAACTCGTGCCATAAATATGTTGGAGCTTCCCAGTCTACCCTCTATGGCTTGTAATTGCTCTTTCTCAATTTCAAGGACTACTGTCTTAGTTAAATAAAAATAAGCCTCCCATTGCAGTATTTGGCACAGAGGAGGAAGTTCAAAGTTTAAACTTGCAGTGCCACACTGGCCGGCATTTCTGGCATTGATTACTTTTTGAAGTTATATTTAAGGCTAATATACCTTACCAGGCAGCTGCTCTCAAAATAAAGTGAAGGATAAAAGCTTAAGAGTAGTCTGATATCAGCCTGGCAAAGTCAAGCGGATTAAAATGTTCTCTCCCATTTTCTCTTCCTACTATACCTTCATCTCTAGAGAATAATAAGGAAGCTTTCCATAAAAAGATGTGTGTGAAAAAGCAGAGAGAAAAATGGAGAAGCTCCAGCAAACAAAGGAACCAAACAAAAGTGAGAGGACATGCACAGAGAATTATATTAAATGTTTCAAAGAATTAGCCTCACAGTTCTCAACTAAATGTAAATTAAAGCATTGGAAGATCATCTTTACTCTTTCAATTAGCAATGATGGAAGGAAAAGAAAAATGTTGCTGGCAGTTGTACAGTAAAATTGAAGTTCTCTGCTGGTCTTGTCTGAGTCTACATTAGGACAGTTTGAAAGCAGTTGAGTAATCAAAAAATCTTGCAAATTTCTACCCCTTTCATGCAGCACCATCACTTCTGGGAATCTACCATTAGGCAATAAATGGAAATGCAGGCCACATCCCTTTACTCCCAAGAGATGTTTATTATATCATTATTTATAATATTGAAAAACTAGAAGCAGTCTACATCAATGATCTACAAACTTTTTTGAGTTCTATCCACAGTAAGAAAATATTGGATCTGCATAGTGAGCCCATCAACATACACATGCATTAAAAATTTCATGTAAAGAAACTGTCTATTCTATTCCATTCCACTCACCTTAGCTATTCTGGTTGCTATAACAGAAATGCGATAGACCGAGTGGCTTATGAGCAACACAAATTTATTTCTCACAGTTCTGGAAGCTGGGAAGTCCAAGATCAAAGTGTTGGCAGATTCCATGTTCAGTGAGGACCCACTTGCTAGGTCAAGATGCCTGACCTTTTTTTTTTTTTTTTTTGCTGTGTCCTAACATGGTGGAATGGTAGAGGCAGCTCTCTAGGATAACTTTTACCAGGGCACTAATACCACTCATCACAATCACCTCCCAAAGGCCTTACTGCCAAATACCATCACACTGAGGACTAGGTTTCTTTTTTTTTAATTATAAATTATTGATTGTGCTATTACAGTTGTCCCAATTTTTCTCCCTTTGTCCCCCTCCACACCACACGCTCCCCCCCACTCCCTCAGGCAATCCCACGTCCATTGTTAATGTCCTTGGGTCATTTATGTAAGTTCTTTGGCTCTACCATTTCCTATGCTCTACTTTACATCCCCATGGATACTCTGTAACTACGTATTTATACTTCTTACTCCCCTCACCTCCTCACCCATTCCCCTATATTCCCCTATACCCCTCCCATCAGGCATCCATCAAAGTGCTCTCCATATTCATGATTCTGTATCCATTCTTCTTGCACACTTAATTTGAATTTTAGATTCAATTGTTGACAGGTATGTATTTATTGCCATTTTATTGTTCATACTTTACATATTTTCTTAATTAAGTCCCTTTAACATTTCGTATATAATGATTTGGTGATAATGAACTCCTTTAGTTTTTTTTTTTCTTGCTGGGAAACTCTTTATCTGCCTTAGGTTCTAAATGATAGTTTTTCTGGGTAGAGCAATCTTGGCTATAGGTCCCTGCTTTTCATGACTTTGAATATTTCTTGCAAGTTCCTTGTAGCCTGCAAAGTTTCTTTTGAGAAATCATCTGACACTCTTATGGTGACTCCCCTGTAGATAACTAACTGCTTTTCTCTTGCTGCTTTTTAGATTCTCTCTTTACCTTTAACTTTTACCATTTTTATTATGTGTCTTGCAGTGGGCCTCTTTGCATCTGTCTTGTTTGGGACTCTCTGCACAAACAAGCATGTCTATTTCCTGGACTCGCATGTCTATTTCCTTCGCCAAATTAGGGAAGTTTTCTTTCATTATTTTTTCAAATAGATTTCCAATTGATCTTTCTCTTTTCCTTCTGGCACCCCTATGACACAAATGTTGGGCCTCTTGAAATTGTCCCAGACGCTGCTTACACTATTTTTTTTTTTTTTGATTCTTATTTCCTCTTGATCTGATTGGTCTTTTTGCTTCCTTATGTTCCAAATCATTGATTTGATTCTTGGCTTTATCACTCTACTGTTGGCTTTATTCACTCCTATAAATTGTTCTTTATTTTAATTACTGCACCCTTCCTTTCTGACTGGATCTTTTTTATGCTGTTGATCCTCACTAAGTTCCTTGAGCATCCTTAGAAGCAGTGTTTTGAACTCGGCATCTGACAGATTGCTTATCTCCATTTTTTTTTAAAGATTTTATTTTTATTTATTTTTTTTTAGAGAGAAGGGAAGGGAGGGAGACAGAGAGGGAGAGAAACAGCAATGTATGGTTGCCTCTCACATGGCCCTCATGGGGACCTGGCCTGCAACCCAGGCATGTGCCCTGACTGGGAATCGAACCGAGACCCTCTGGGTCCCAGCCCGCATTCAGTCCACTGAGCTACACCAGCCAAGGTTGCTTATCTCCATTTTGTGTAGTTCTTTTTCTGGAGTCATGACCTGTTCTTTCATTTGGGCCATGTTTCTTTGTCTCCTCATTTTGTCAGCCTCCCTGTGTTTGTTTCTATGTATTAGGGAGAGCTGCTATGATTTCCTGTCTTGGTAGCATGGCCTAATGTAGTAGGTGTCCTGTAGGGTCCTGTAGGTTCCAATGGCACAGCCTCCCCTATATTCCAAGCTGGGTACTCGATGTGTGCCTTTCATGTGGTCTGAGTACACCCTCCTCTTGTAGTTGAGCCTTGGTTGCTATTGGCAGGTCCCTGGGAGGGATTTACCCAGGCCAGTCAGCTGCAAGGACTGGCTGTGACCACTGACCACCAACCTCCACCCTCTCTGGAGGTTCCAGCTATGCAGGGGCAGGGTGGTGGTGCTATTATATGGTCTGTAGCTATCCTTGGGTGCACAGGCCCTGGAGTTTCCTGGGTGGTGCAGGTCAAGGTCAGCCCCCACCTATGTTTTGCCTGGGGCCAGTCTACATGAGCTATAAAGCAATCTGAGATGGCTGCTACTTGTGCTGTGCTTGGAGATTCCCAGGGGAAGCTAAACTGTGAATCTAGGCTGGCTGCTGCTAGTGCAGTGCCTGGGGCCACTTAGCAAGAGGTAGGAGGGCTAGGGGCTTACTGAGGCCAGCTGTTGCTTGTTGGAAAGGATTGAAGAAGTTGTAAAGCTTGAGACAAGACTAGCCATTCACATGGAAAAGCCACTGTTAACAGATGCAATTTGGGTGGGATGGAGCCTCAGGGGATCTCCAGGGCAGAATAAACAGTGTTAGCCAGGTTGATGGAGTCTAAGATATGGCACCCACCTGCTGACTCTGTGGCTGGGCCCGCCTTTCTGTCTGGGAGAAAGCTGTCCACCAGCTGTTGCCTTGATACCAGCCATTTCCAGTTCTTCCCTGTATGCTACTGGTACCTTTCAAGCTGCTTTCCCAGTGCTGGAGCTCCGAGGGAGTGAGTCTGAGTAAGTTCATGTGTGGTCTTTCAGAGGAACTGCTTGGGACTCCAGATATTTCTTCCACCTACTCAATCCCTGCTGATTTTTGCAGCCAGATGTTATAGGGACTTATCTTCCTGGCACTGGTATCCTGGGTTGGGGGCCTGATATGGGGCTGAAACTCCTCACTCCCAAGATATCCCTCCCAAATTTTTATCCACCACACGTGAGTGAGGGACCAGCCCATTCTGAATCTCTACCCCGCATACCAGTCTGGATGGATGTCATTTCTTTAATTCCATAGTTGTCAGACTTCCATTCAACTCAATATCTGCCAGTTGGAAATGATGGTTGTGCTATAATTTAGTTGTAATTTTGATGTGGTTGTGCAAGGAGGTGAGCTGTATTTACCTATGCCGCCATCTTGAGCAGAAGTTGGGGATTAGGTTTCAACATAGAAATGGGGAGTGGGCACAAACATTCAGATGACAGCACTTCTCCATTTATTTAAGTAAGCTTGGAAAGCACTGAACTGAATGGTCAGTAATAAGAATGTGATGGAATATTAATTAATGTAGCCATTAAATTTTATGTTCACAGTTTTTGGTTTTGGTTAGTTGGGGACGGGCATTATGCTTTAGCCAGCAAGGAAAAGATTGTTTCATGGAAATGCCGTATCATGGGGATTTACTGCAATGATCCCAGATCTGTGTCACTGTGTCCAGCCCTTCTCGTGTATCTCTTAACACGTCAAGGTCCTTCCTGGCTGCTTTTATGACATGCTCACACCCCCTCTCCTCTCACTTGCAACTTCTCCAAGCTGACAGAATCTGCCCGAGCCACCCAACATGTAATTTTAAGTATGTTCTATTGGTCAGGTGTTGGTATTAGAACTTTAATCTCAACCAGTTAATATTAGCTGAGCCTGGGTGATTTCATTTGAATCAACAAAGAATTGCTAACGGCTGCATTTCCTAGGAAAAGTGGCAATCTGATTGGCAGGTACTTAGGGGCCACTAACGTTCAATGGAAAAAGAAAAATCAAAAACAAACTGAAAAAAAGAAACAGCATTTGTATGGGGTCTGTTCTCAACTTTCTTTAGAAATTGTATTAGAGAGTCACATAAAAGGAATCCAGAATTTATCTTACATTACTTTAATATTAATCAAATTTCTAAATAAGCAAGTGTTGTGCATTTATAATCAGAAGAATAATCAGAGTTGGCTGTGCGGAAAACAATCATTTTGCAGACCAGTATCTTGTACTCCTCTTCATTTAGTGTATCTTCTTGGTATAAATACAAAATTTCTAGGAATAAAATTCTGTCTGAAGCAGAAAGCCTCACGCTTGTCCCACTAACACCATTTTGGAATATTGTTCAGATTGCAGTGTGGTTTGGGGGATCCGGGTACAAAACCTGGATAGAAATAACCCAGTAATAGGCTGTGTCCTTTTTCTAAAGGCCTTTCACATCCCTGCAGTTTTCGTATAGCCATTTGTATGACCTGTTTTGATTATTTGATATGTCCCCTAATAACTTGAGGTTTGGAAATAAGGTGAGGCAGAGTGTCACCGGTTTTCTAATTAGACCAAAATAATATTTCCATCTGACTAGGATGGTGGTTTCTGTGGGGCTTAATAATTCCCCAAATAAAACTGTTCACAAGTTCTAAAGTTCCAGTACATGAAAATGACTCATAACTCTATTAGAAAAGGAAGGGATATCTCTTAAGTTTCATAAAATAGCCTTATCAGAATATCATGTATTTGGGCATCTTTATAGGTATTGAAAGTAAAATTTTAGCTTCTATTTTTACACGCATTTTATGTGATTATTCTTTCCCATTACTCTTCACGTTGAGCCTGAAAAAGATCTCTTTTTTCAAGGATAAGCTAGAGAGACCTGGACTGGCTGGTCACAAAACAACTGGCTAGTCGTTCCTTTGCCCATGTTCAAACCCTCCTTGTCCAGTATCCTACTTCATATCGAGTTCCAGAAGTGTTTACAGCTCTGGGTAGTGCTTATCCATGTGGTTGGGGGACCTTCCCATCAACATCCAGGCCAGCTGGCATGTGACTGAGTCACGTGACCACAGTTAGTTGCAAAGTTGGCTGCAAAATGTATCTCATTGGATTCTAGTACTAATTGAAAGAGGGGAGAGCCAGTATTGGGGGACAAGTAAATGTTAGATCACATTATGGGTTGTGGTATTCATCCTATGGGCAATGAAAATCATGTCACTTTTATTAAGAGGGATGTCATAATCATACTGTGTTTCAGAATATAATTTTTTGTGAAAAAATGGGCTGAAGAGAGGCTGAGAGGGTGTCGGCAGCCCATTCCTGAGGGCCAAGGAAGAGGTGGCGGCTAGGGCTTGGGTAATGCCTGGAGAGGAGAAAGGGAACGGAGTGAATTCCAGAGGCACTAAAGAGGTAACACTGACCATGGAGAACCGGACAGAGAAGCAGAGAAAGTGTCCAGGAGACCCCCAGGGTTCCGTCTTGTGTTGCAGACACCGGAGGAAGACCAGGTTTAGGGAGGAGGTGTTGGTGGACCCCTGCGTCTAACCCTGGGAATGGGCTTTAGAGGTATCTGTCAAACAGCTGTTTCCACACAGCCAACACGTGACTTCAAATAAATTGAGCACCGTTCACCATCAGTTGAGAGCCCCATGTCTAGTCATTGTTAAGTAATCTATTCAAATGAAGGCTCCCCTGTGAGGGTGTCTTGTATTAAAGGGCTTCGTTGTATTACCTGTCACAGAAGGGTTGATCACATTCCAGGGAGGAAAGCCAGCCAGGCAGAGGGACGCTTTAAACTAGCAAAGGCCTTGCTAATTGTGTCTGTCGTTATAAGTCACGAACCGTCTCCTCGTGTTGACAGTATGGACAGGACTGTCGGTCACACAGGATATTAATCACACAGACTTGCGTGAGCAGCAGCTCCACCCACGTTCAGTGACGGGCATTGTGCGGATGGCTCTGAGCACGTGGGGAGCTGCAGGAAGACAACAAAGCTTTAGAGCTAGAAAGCAGGTATTTCGTTTCTTAGGTTGCTTGTACACGTAATCCATTTATTGTTTTGTGTTTTGCACATTTTAGGTGACGTGTGATTTTTTTTTAGAAAGATCTACTTCCCTCTATTACAAGGTGGTTAAAAAGAAACAAAAACCACTTTATCTAAGTGTTATGTCTTCCTGTGCATTTGACCAAAATATCCTATAATTAATGTTGGCGGTGCTAACGATTTGCTAGTCAACTATTTTGCACCTCTGATAGGTACTGTGGTTAAACATTTACAATTGAGTATGTTAGGGTTTCCAATGGGCACTGACGTGTTGGAGTTTATTCATTGATCCTTCATCTGACAAATGAATATCTGCAGTCTGGCCACGTGGATGTGTCGGTGAGATGCCAGCGAACACAAGGAAGGAGGGACGCCCTGCCCTCCGGGAGCTCCATTCTTTCGCTCCTTAGTGAAGCAATGAAATCAGACTCAAATAAACTTATCACTGGCCTCAACCCATCCAACTTGTTGTCGTCATATTGCAACGCTTGGCTGTCTTCTCAGCCAGTCTGGCTGGCTCTGTTGTGATGGATCGCTGCAGTTGGAAGAGGCCAAAGAAGTACTGGACAAAGGTCGGAGTTCATTTCGTGAAGCAGTGGGCTGTGTGCCTTCACTACTCTTCTGGGACCGGGGTGGGGGGGTGTGGAGAGAGAGATTTAGAGATTGGGGGAAGGGGAGGGGAGAGGGAAGGAGGGAGGAACAGAATATAACTGACTTGGGGAGAAATGTGCCCAGGTTTATGTATGAGGCAGCAAGACAGAGAAGCTGGAGATTAAGACATGCCAAGTGGTGACCAAGAAACTTTCACCGTATTCCACCTTCAAGCCCACCCTGTCTGCCAGATTTTAACCAAATTAGAGTTAGTGCGGTCTGCTTGCTTTGTGACTGAATGAAAACGGAAACTTCAAGAGTTCTTTTTATAAAGCCCAGGGGAAATCATACGGAAATCCAGGCTCTGTTTCAGGAATATCTGCCGGACTGTGGGTCAGTATGCCATTCTTGTTAACTCTCATTAAAATGCTGATAGTCAGGTCTCTCTTTTTTCACTCACTTTTGCATTTTTAGACATAAATCTCCAACATGGCTTACCCCATGGCTCTCCTTTGCCTCCCGTCTCACTCTTCCCTCTTGGGCTTAATTTCTCTGTGTTCCCTTTCCCCCCTGCTCCTCTGCTCTTCTCCTTTCTGCTCTCAGAAACACTTCTGCTTGTCCTGATGTTTATAAAAGAGTCTTATTAGGCAAAGCCCCAGATGGCCTTCCTTGTCCGATCACCACTAAGGTATAATTTGGGCTTCCAAAGTTTGTTCTCTGAATGAAGGGCTCGCATTCGAAGTGTGCAGAGGCTGGTACATGTGGAGACACTCAGCCAGGATGACGATTTGCACTCAGTAAACACTTCGGGGAGTTAATTTGGGTCCGTGTCTCCCGTGTCAGCAGACAGTTTCTATTTTAGGAGAATTTTGTAAAGAAGGAGCGACAACACGATTGCATGTTTGTTTTGCATTTCACTGAAGCCCTAGGGATGGTCAGCACTTTGGAGAAAAGCAAAATAAGACTGTCTCCTTGTGCTTCTAGCTGGACATCTTCCCTGGTTTTCTCTGAGGCTTTGGGTCCTTTACTGCAGGTTCGATTACAGCTGACCTGTCACACCTGGCGTGATGGGAAACCACCTGCTTTCTCTCTTTCAAAAGCATTCAGATCAACTCCTACAGACATGCTCCTATCTCCCCAAAACACCTGTTTTAAAGTAGCATCAGGGATCTCTGTTCATCCCTTCAATAATTTATGTGAGACACCACCCCCCAACCACCCAATTTCTCCTAAAGATCCAGAAACAACAGCTAGATGTTGTTGTGGGTATTCCTGGGGTGGGGGAATGTCTGGCACCTATTGCCTATCTTATACCCACCAACACCCGCCCCCCAGAAAGCCCACACAGAGGGCACACACTTGTTCATTCATCCAGTCCTGCGAGGCATTTCAGCGGGTGGGGCGGGTAGGATGGTAGATGGAGTGGGGCGGTGTCTTACCCTGAGAACTTGACATACAGCAACGCAGGTACCAGGAACCGATGTATTCCACAAACGGTTTCATCATCTTGCGACTTCAGTACTGGGGCACATTTGATAGGCAGGTGAGGAAAAATCAGGGTGAAAGCAGAGACGAGGGAACAGTTAAGTTTCCAGGGAGTGTGGAGGACTTCATGGAGGTGGTGATAGTCCAGCATCACTCTGAAGAGTATGGAGATTTGTGTTTGGTCTGGCAGGGCCGTGAAAGTGAAGGGAGCGAGACCAAACAGAGGCTGTTCCAAGTCTCAGAATGAGAAGAGGCAGACAGGCCTCTCATTCTGAGATTGGGAAAGAAGGAGCTACATTCCAGAGAATTCTGAGGTAGGATCACCCACTCATGGTGACTTAAGTCACACGTAAGAGGGGATGAGTAACCGAGGTAACTGAACAAACCCTAATCTCATTAAATGAAACAGGAAATACAGGATGCAGCTGTTCATTCATTAGGTAGAGATTGGGGGCAGATAGGAGATGCTGAGTTCCGTGCGGACAGGAGTTATCTGAGATGCTTGGGGACATGCAGGTTTGTCATTTCTCTGTGTCTAAGGCACCTGCCCTCTGGTTCTTTAGCGTTTGCGCAATGCTCTATATAAACCACCAGCCGGAGCTTTCCCAGTAGCTTTTCTTCCTCGTTTGGAAGTAAAGTTTTAACTGGTAACATGATCACAAGTGGTTAAAAGTGCAGACTTCATTTGAATCATTTTTCAGTTTGATGGGAAGACTAATGTTGATTACTACTGTCCTGTGAAATGTGAAATAAGTGATTTCAGTCAAACAGATGGCAACAAAGATGCATTCAAGCGTCTCTTCCTTTGACTTGGTAGGTAAATGGTCTCTGTGAATCAACAGTGATTCAGGGCTTAGCTCAGCCTGCTCCCACCAGCCCTCACCACCAGCCAACCAATTTAGGAGAAACATGGCCAGGTCATTGAATGACAGTGGTCACGCCATAGGTTGGTTAACAAAAGGCTCCAGGGAATTGAATGTTTAATTCAGAAGCACTGAAAACAAGCTCTCCTGAGCCAAGACATTAGATTTACAAGGGCGAAAATAGCCTGTCCTTTCTCCTTCCACGCCGCCTTTTCTTCCCCACAAATATGTGCTCCTTGTTTTTATCTCCCCCCTATGCTCATCTGTCAGAGATTTTGACCATGGTTTGATTTACCTTCCCATTGACACATTGTCTGGTTTTTAATCTCCTGGTTAGACCTGAGGTGAAGAGGAAAAGCAAGGCCAACAAACCGATTTAGCCAGGCTCACTCTTGCTCTCTCACTTCCCCCGGGGTCAACTCATGCCCAGATTTATGTGTCAAAAAAAACAATAAATTACATTAAATGACCCAGAGGTGATCCAACTCCAGGGGCCCAATTTATACTGGACACATTGTGAGAGATGGGCCAACACACCAGAATGCAATACATCTGTCTGTTCTCCGTATCCACTGTCAAGCAGTTTCATGTCACTAGTTATTGTATTAGTTTCCCAGAAAGAGAGCAAACCCGGGAAGCAGGATAAGAATCAGAAGGTCCTTTGGCAGTTGTAGGTTTGGAATAGAAGGGCCCAAATGACTTCAGGAGAGAGCATCAGCAAGCTCAGAGAGATGATTTTACCCATTTCTGTATTGGGACATTCTTCTTAGCCAGTCAGAGGGAGTTGGAGGAGATAAAGCCATTAATTATTTACTATATAATTCTTTTCAGCATTCTTCATCCATCGTTAACAGATTGGATGAAATGGTTTCTAAAGGCCCTTCTGCCTCCAAATTTCTATGCTCTGCTAAAAAGCCCTTCTCTTATTAGACATGTTTTGGTAATGACTAGATAATTACCTCCTTTTCTTCAATTTTATTTTGTATTGGTTTCAGGCATACAGCTTAATGATAGACAATCATATACTTTACATAATTATTTTTTTGACTGATGTGTAGGAATTCAGCCCTGGACTCTGTAATGGGCCTTCAGAAACTGTATTAGTTTTATACCGCTTCCATATCTAATTATCGTAACTTCAGTGGTTTATAACAACAGCCCTTTATTATCTCGAGGTTCTGTAGGTGAGAAGTCGGCACAGTGTGATTCGATTGGACTCTCAGCTTCGAGCTCATGATAGACAGGGCTCTGGGGCGAACTTGCTCTCAGGCTCATGCGGATTGTTGGCAGAGCTCAGTTCCTTGCCTTGGTGGGACAGTCCCCCCCGTTTCTTGCTGGCTGGCCATCTGCTAGGAGCCACTTTTTGCACCTAGAGGCCTCCTGCCTGCATCTCCCATTTCCTCTGCGGTCCCCTAGAGCAGCAGGAGGTCCCAACTCGCTCAGATTTCTAATCTCTCTGACTGCCTCCCTGCTTCCACAGGCTATTGTGATTACAAGGACCCACTCAGATAATCCAGGATAATCCCCCTCTTTTACAATTAGTTGATTAGTAACCTTAATTGTGTCTGCAGTGTCCCTTCAGAGCAGCACCTAGATTAGTAATCATTGCTAATTGTCATTACTTCAGTGATCCTATCTGGGGATGGCTGGTTCCATCTATTTACTTGTATTCTTTTTATTTTGCCACTTTCCAGGACAATAATTTCTTATCCTACCTCCATATTTAGAATTTCAGCCACTTAGCATAGAAGGTTCTCTGTTGCAAAAAGTACATCAATTGTTTGGTCGAGCGGGGGAGATTGATATTTCTTTCCTCTCCCTCCACTCAGCCGAGGAAGGTTCCTTGAACATGTCTGGTTTGCTCTAGATGGGTAATTCTCAATTCCAGCTGCACTTTAGAATCATATAACAAAAGCTTTGAAGTATCAATACTCAGGAGCACCCCAGAGGTTCTGACTCATCCGTGGTAAAGCCAGGGCACCATGTCTCAGGTCCCCAGGTGGCTGTGATTTGCAGCCAAGGCCGAGAACTATTCATGAGCTCCAGACGTTCTATTTTAGACAGAAGGAGGCTGAGGGTGAGAAATGATTTCTTACTTCAAGTCCCGTTAACTAGGAACAGATCTGGTGTTCCGTGGCAGCACTGTGCCAAGGACAAAAGGTCTGTCAGTTCATCAGTGCTCAGTAATTATACGCAAAGTGCGCGTTGGACAGGTCTGGAATACCTGCTTCTCGCTTCCATAGCAAGACTGTCTTTTTAGGGCTCTGAGAAACGACTAGACCCAGCAAAAGAGCTGTTCTAAGGTCTTCGCGGCAGCACCGGCTGCTCGTAAGTGGTAAGAAGCACCCATATGTTCCGCACCAGCTGGGGGCTGGCCACATGGGCGTCCATGCCTCTCGGTGTCCCAGAGCCTCACAGTCTGACGCCATGGCCACTGCCCTGCGTGTGGCTGTTGAGCACTGGAGATGTGGCGAGTGCCAATTGCACTGTGCAGTGAGTGTGAACTACACATCAGATTCAAAGATTCCACCTGACGAAAATCGTGAAATAGCTCATTAATACTTGTCATGGTTATTACATGATGAAATGGTAATATTTTAGATATATTAGATCAAATGAGGTACATTATTAACATTAATTTTCCATATCTCTTTACCTTTTAATGGTTTACTGCGAAGTTAAAACGGCATGTGTGCCTGGCACTGGCAGCTCAGTTTTCCTTCTGTGGCATGGCGCTGCTGGGGAGCGTGTTTCCGTCAACGCTTGCACAGCGCGTGGTGCGAGTCCAAGTGGCGGTACCTCGCCTGATCTTCAAGAGCGAGGCGGTTATTGTAAACTTCCCGGAGATAAGACAGTGATCTTGTGATCTGCCCTGGGTTTGCCATCTCTCTCTGGGAGCCAGTCCGTCTGGCCAAATAGATTTCTTTCTATTTATACGTTTAGGCTTCCAGGAGGTGGGGGTGCTCCTGTGTCAGGGAAAGAGCACACGCCTTTGCTCCTAAGTAATGTCCCCGGAAGCAGTCTAGGTCTCCTGGAGGTGAGTAATATACCCTTTGAGCAGTGCTGCTCCTAAAGAATGCTGTTAAGTCAGCCTTTATGAATTATCACTACCCTTGACATTCCTAAGCACTGGAAATACTATGGTGTCTGCCCCATCCATAATTCAAATCCAAACTGGACTTTCTCATTTTCTGTAGTTTTTCCTGGCCCATTGGTACCCTGCACAGGTGTTTATTCTGCCTGATTTAGCATCTAAGAAGAAACTTGGGAGGGGAGACACAGGCATCAAGTGCGGTTCTAATGCTTACCCAGAAATGTTCTGTCTAGGGGATTCGCCTGCCCTCTCAACCTTTCTGGGCACGTGCAGGGTCTGGGTCAAAGTTGAGTGAGATTGGCACCTTGCACGCTCAGCTGCTGCGCAGCTTTGGGGAAAACATCTACTCTGTGCCAGGTCCAAGGCTAGTCATTGGGGATGTGATAGTGAGACGCAGCCACTGCCTCCAGTGTGCTCCCAGCTAAATGAAGAGGACAGGAGCCGGGTGGTATCGGGACACACGCCCTCAATGAATGGCAGTTTTCACGGCACCACACAGTGTGGGATTCAGCTTATCCCCAAATTGTGAAGTGGTGTGCAGGAGAGTCAGCCTCTACCGGAGTCACCAGGACAGGCACTGCTGGGCCGCTGGCTCCCCTCTAGCGATGCTTTCGCAGGAGGTCATGCCCCTCGCACTTGGTTTTCCAACTCATTGACCTTAAAAGAACAACTTCCTTGCCCTGGCTGATGTGGCTCAGTATTGAGTGATAGCCTGCAAACCGGGGGGTTGCTGGTTTGGCTCTCTGTCAGGGCATGTGCCTGGGTTGCAGGCCGGGTACCCAGTGGGGGTTGCATGTGAGAGGCAACCACACATTGATGTTTCTCCCCCTCTCTTTCTCCTTTCCTTCCCCTCTCTCTAAATATAAATAAATAAAATCTTAAAAAAAAAAAAGAACAACTTCCCCATTTTGGACTTGATAAAAAGAAAGGTCTCTCCCAGTGTTTGCTGTGTAACTTATCTGGATACACTGGTGCGCTGCGAGTTACCATACTAATGATCATCAGACTATGATCTTGTCAAGGCAGGGTCATTTATTTGAAGACTTGGTTTTATGAAATGTCTTTGACAGCTTACCTATTTCTTATTAAATTAAGTTTAGCAAAGCCCATTCCCTTCTGAGATTTGAAAGAAACTCCCAACCTCTTCAACTTTGTTGAAAGCACGTTCTTCATGTTATAGATCTACCACAGTAATAAAAATGAGATTTAAAGAAGAGTTTTGTGGAAAAAGAGAGAAAGCAGAAATTCAGTAAGAGTTTTGCCTTTTCAAATTCTGTTTTGGAAAAAAACTGACTTGGTAGGTGCAATGGTGTACAGTAAGACATAAAAAGGAGCATATTGTTCAAACAAGCACCTATGTAGTTGGTGTTCTCTTCCATGTGAGAGTCACACATGTGCTGTGAGTCACTGGATGCACCGAGCGAGCCAGGCTGGATGAGTTTGCGGACCAGCCATAGGAACAGTTGCTATGGTGAACTGTCAGCACAGGGTCCTACTGAACTCAGACAGAACAGCCCGTGCGGAATGCCCATGCAGGCCAAGATAGGGGCAGCCCCAAGCATTCAGTGCTGAAACGCTCCTTATTCTTTCACTCCTCCAGGAAGGAAGAGGTAGAGACCCAGCTTCCTGGAACCCAGCAGCCTTCTCTGTTCTCACAACGAGAGAACATTGCTAGGGAAGGCATCGAGCCAAACCGCTCATCATGCAGATTCATCTACCCAGTTTTCAGCTCTAGAAATCTAGGGTTCGCAAAACAAATGATCTGGACCCAGGAATAACAGCACAGACTTTTCTTCCAGTGGCTGACATGGTGACTGGGGGCGACATCAGCCTCTAGAGTGTTTCCCACACAGTGGGACCTCCGTGTCGAAGGTATGCAGTGGCCACTGTACCTGAGCACAAATGGCTGGCATTCCTGCCTTATCCCAGGCGATGCACATAGTCCACTGCGAGGAGCCCTCCTCTTCCCTGGCCCCTCGGGTGGTGTAGCGCTTGATTGACGAAGGGAGCCTCACACGTAGTGGCTGCCCAAGAGCACATTTGCTGACTGCTTTTCCACCTCCTAGGCTTCCATTTCAAGTTATAGAAATGAGGGCCCACTCTCAATCTACTCCATGGAAACATTGTAAAACATAGTCCACTTATGACTAGTGTGAGAAAGAGTCAACATAGCTAGCATTTGTTGGCTACAGGCAGGGAGCATGCCAAGAGCTTTGAAGAGATCATCCCCTTCCGATTTTTTTTATGAAAAAGATAATACAGTTATTGCCCCTATATTAGAGATGAGTACACTGAGGTTTGGTAAATCTGGGATTTGAACCTAGCTCTGAACCCCTAAGCTTACCCTGTCTGTAAGTGGAGATCAAGGATAGCATCTGAGGGAGAGGATGGTATTCATTTCTAAAGACCTGGGAACATATCTGTGAGTGATTATTAACTAAATGCAGTCAGCTGACAGTGGCACAGATGGCATCACATGAAATCAGTTGTCCAGGGTTCACTCAGAAGCACCGTCTCTCACATCTTGCATCAATGTCAGCAGATTGCTTCATCCTGTACCTGTTACCTACATGGAACCTAGACAGCATCGTTCAGTTGCCCCGCTGACGGTGGGCTGTTCCAGTGGGTCCTGGCTTGTGAATCCACATTCGGTGACTTCAGTGAATTCAGACTTGGTTAGTCCAGGTTCATGACTTGGTAGCTTAAAATCAGCCTGGGTGGAGGTGTTTACACCACAGAAATTGGCAAGTGCTATGTTTATTGCCCCTTATTCCAGAGAAACAATTATTAAATATTTCTCAGTACACCACTGTCTATGACTCAAATGAGAGATACAGTATGAATTGTCACACTTCTGAAGGTAAGCAAAGGCATACTGAGCACCCTAAGAAAAAACTTCTACAAGCATAATCATACCTTACTCTTCAGTGAATCTTCTGTCCCCATCATACTGCATTTGGAAGGATCTCTTCAAACATAATCATAATGATTTCATTAGACAACAAAATTTTATTATGTTTATTGTTATTTTACAGAAGCAAATATTCACTGTGACAGTTTAATATTTATGAATGCAAATACAAACATACAAACCATAAGATGTATCTATCAATGTTATAAACTACAAATATAAAATATAATGCAAGCCATATATATAATTTAACATTTTCTCCTGGTCACATTCCAAAAATAAAAATTAGAGGATATTAATCTTTAATAATGTTTTCTTTAACCCAATACACCAAAATATGATTTTAACATGTAGTAAACATTGACATTATTGAAATACTTTGCATCCTTTTTTGTACCAACCCTTCAAAATTCATGTATATTTTACGTTTGCAGCACATATCAGTTTAATTCTCAATTTTCATCAGAAACCATCTGTTTTTAGATTTCATAACATCTGCGGAAAGAGCAGATTCATATATCCAACCTGTTCCAAATATACTTAATTAAATACTTAGTGAAAATATTTACTTCATTAAAATTGAATAAAATCTAGCTTATTGAATTCTTCAGTCGCATTAGCCACATTTCAAGTGCTCCGAAGCCACAGGTGGTAACTGAGTTGGCCCACCACAGGTCCATGCCACACGTGCTTTGCTTGTCTGATTAAAAAGGACCCCTACCAGATACTACTCTGACAGCCTTGCTCCCCCTCCTCCCGTACACATTTAAAATGCCTTCTCATCCTGTATTCCCCACTGGATGCCGAGAAAAGAGAAATCTCAGCAAAAGTAGTTGTATCAGTAACATCTGTGAACTTTTTCTCCCTCACTGAAGGGAAGGAAATAAGTTGACCTCAGGCATTTAGGGTCAGTTTTCAAATGACCACCGCCATCAAAAGTGGGCCATGAACTCCACGTGCAAACAGTCCAAACAAAATGCCTGTTGCTAATTTGAATGGGTTCTTTCATATACCCTTTGGATTAGCCTCACCCTTTTCTACTGCTGAGTTTTTAGAAAAGCTTCACCAGAAAGTCAATGAGATTGGGTTTTGCAACATTTCATTAGTAATCCACACCAGCATCAGAAAGTACACATTTATGAGGTTATCTACCTGGAGTCTTGGTTTTGCAATATAACAATTCTGCTTCTGTGGTCATTTTTTTATCAGCTCGTTTTCGGTATCAGAAGAGCTAGATCAATAAAACAAAAATTGGGGGAAACATTATTTCTGATCAACTCAGCTGCCATGTGGTATTTTGCCCTAATAGGACTACAAGCAAATCTATCATTTTATTCCTCCCATATATTAGTATGCTAGCATCATTCTTTTAGGGAAGATTTTGACCACTTCCAAAGACTTGCTGCAAGTCAGAGGATGAAGGTAGTTTAGGGTGGTACTTCATTTTATCTGTGCCAAATTATGAACCAAATATGGGCACCTTCTTCTCCATATACTTTTTAATGCTACTTTTAATGCAGGTGATGTGGGGTTCTGCATGAAATAGTCTGGTCTTCACATTAAATTCATCTGTTCCTCATCATCTCTGCGTTGGTATCTCCGAAATCCAGTAATGACCTCCTTTCAGTCTTTGGTCTCCTACCGTCAACTTCCCACTAGACATGGCCGACATTCCCACAAGTATCACAATCCCCAGCTGTCTCAGACAGTCATGTGACCTTCTCCTCCTTCTCAACAACTCAGGTCCCAAATTCCCGATTCCTGTCGACAGCACCAGCTTTCATTCACACGCGTGCTCCATGCCCAGTCATTTGGGACAGACACGGCTCTTGACCGTCTTCCATGACATCCAGTCATCACCAGATCTTGTCAGTATTTCTCGGTGACACTGAGTGAAGAAGGCATGAGGGGCAGATTTGTGCTGAGAAAATTCATTTTTGCTCTTGATTTATCTACACCGAAGCTTGAAGTGACTTTCTGATGAACATGAGTTGCAATCTAAGTTTATCCCCCTGAATTCATAATTCTGAACCTTGTTCTCTGGCTTACCAGCCCTCTCAGCCCACTGCCCTGAACGAGTCAGAACGCCGACCCACACCCCAGCCCTTGCACTGTCTGAGCTTCACCCATAACACAGGTGCACCCATGCCCGCTTCCTTTTCTGACCCACCTCAATCTTATTTGTCATTTGGTTCTCATTTGAAGCCCATGTCTTCTAGTGGCTGGTTTTTCCCAGCTCTGACCTTCCATGGGTAGTAGGTAGGCTTCCTTTCCCCGTCACATGGGTCTTTTTCTCCCAATCCCTGAAGTCAGGAACCCTGGTTTTCATTGCCTTCGTATTCTCCATTGTGCCTTGCACAGTGCTAACAGGCACTTGTAGTTCAACAAATACCTGCTAATTTTGAATTAAAGAGAATTGGACCAATTGTTTTCTTTGCCTGGAGTTGGTTATAACAAGTTGGAATAGTATTATATTTAATCTCCATTTCTTCTCATGTGTTTATGGACTGTTTTATAGCCAAGAAATAAAAGTCAGTATATCGTCGGCCTAACTAACGTGGAGACCTCCTCGGCCAGGCTGTCTACAGAATGGAAACTCTGGCCAGCCAGATGGCGCTGCTTTCAACTGGCTCTCCCTTGCAGGAGTGGGGAGCAGGCGGGATGCCTCGGCTCTGGGACAGGTGTTTCATTAATGCGGGAGTAGAAGCTTGTCTGCCGCCTGCAAGTGCACAACTTGCCATGAGGTTATAGCCAAGGAATGCATAAATGTCATTAGAAACTGAGACAGGGCTTTTCTGTAGAAAAATATTGCAAACGTAAAAAACCCCATCGACTAAGGTACCGTTTCGTGTAATCCTCTGGCCAGTGTCCGCCTTTACTTCGATCGTGGTACTGGGGAAGGGGACAGTGGGACTCGGTCCTGCTCACATTTGCTGCATCACAGATACATCACATTCGAGTGCAGAACCCCGAGTGTTATACTCTATCCTCTCCTGGGGGTGCTCTGTCTTACCTAGAACCTAAGAAAGAAGGATCTTCTCACCAGGAAGCTGCCACACAGCTCTGCCAAGCAGAAGGGGACAGCTTACGATGCAATCGAACCCAGTGCCCACTGGTCTGGGTTACGTGGGGCTCTCCAGGGGGCTCACTGGGGAAGTGCAGCCGGCTGCGTTTGGAGTTGCCACCCCCTGAGCCAGCAAGAGCGCAGGGGAGAGCACGCGTCTCCACTGGAGCGCACAGCCCTTACGGATGTGGCCGCATCTCCTTGTCCTGTTCTCCGCCCCAGCCTCGATGGGGCGTTGGCATTGGGTCCCTGTGTGATGCTGTCAGAGGCAGGGAGCGGTGCTGTCTTCTGTCTGGGACAACAACAGTTTTACAGACCTCTTTCTTTCTTTCTTTCTTTCTTTTTTTTTTTTTTTTTTTTTTTTTTTTTTTTTTTTTTTTTTTTTTGCTGTAGGAGTGCATAGACAGATTCCTGTATAATTTTACTTTGGGGAATTCCAATCTATTTGCTCTGTGGGACAGAATGTTTTCTATGGAATCTGTTTGGTCCATAGGGGACTTGTGATAATCAGTTTGTTACTGGTTCAAAGTTTGTGTGCTGGACACTTCAAAGGCCAAGATTCAAAATACCAGACTGTGAAATAAGGAAGGGTTTATTGATGGAGACAGTACCAGCTGGAGAAGATGGAGGATGCCTTGCAGCTTCTGCAAACACATTTGAAGAGAGCCCAGAATTCAGGCATCTTTTATGTCAAGGGAAGGGAGGAGGGGCAGGGGGAGAGGTATGTGTTACCTAGGCTTGACGGGAAGGTGAGGAAGAGTGTGAAATCTCTAAAGCTGTTTGTTCCCTTGCTCCTTGCCTCCCAGGTGACCTGCTCCGGTCCTGAGGCTTCTGCAAATCTTTGCCAAAAATGCAAACCTCAAGCAGAATTCCTCTGATAACTAGCATACCTAGAGCAGGAGTTATTCACCTGGAGGCTGAGGGAGAAGCGCAGGCTAGAATTAAGTTAGAGCCGTAGAGCGAGCATTTCACTCTGTTACAAGTTGCTTCTTCGGGGGAAGTGAAGTTCATTTGCAGGCCGCAGCTTGGGGCAAGCATCAACTACTATGCACCTGAAGCAAAATCCACATGTCTCTGTGAGTTGTTTGAAGAGGTGACTTCCCAACCAGTGAAAGCACCCTTCTGAGACACTCACGCTTCTTTATATCGCTAGTCAGTTAGGAAGCAGACGCACAGCCTGGCGCAGAGAATCTCCGTGACAACCGATAGCAAGAGAGCATATGCCCAGAAGGCTCTGCACCCTCCCCTAACTGTGCGAAGCACAGTTGGTGAGACTACCTCTTACAGAGTCCAACTCCTCAAGGCTTTTCATAGTTTAAAAAAATTCATAAAAAATAAAATTGACAAGGAAATACCCAGTTACCAATCGGATGGTGTTTTCAGCCCATGACATGTTTGTTCTTAGCCTTTTTTTTTTTAGATTTTGTTTATTTATTTTTAGACAGAAGGGAAGGGAGGGAGAAAGAGAGGGAGAGAAACATCAATGTGTGGTTGCCTCTCACATGGCCCCCACTGGGGACCTGGCCAGGCATGTGCCTTGACTGGGAATCGAACCGGGACCCTTTGGTTCGCAGCCCACGCTCAATCCACTGAGCCACACCAGCCAGGGCTGTTTCTAGCCTTTTTATGTACTTCTGCTGCAGACCTCCAACTATTTGCCAGGAGCAGAGGACCTGGGGGGACAGGCTCCGTGGTTCCCACTGGCCAAGCCGATGAGGAGGGTGCAAGGCCGGTAGGCGGAGCCTCCCAGGTTAGGGATGTGAACCATGGGAGTCGTGCATCTCACAGTTGGTGAAGTGTGTTCATCTACACGATCCCCACGGTCTGTCAGGGACTCCCGGGGGCCAGGTATGATGGGGATCAGACACAGGAAGACACTCAGTTTATGTAGAGATGTGGTTTCTTAGAATTTTTTAAGAACATAAAATCATATGGAACAAAAAAGGGATGGGTGCCCTGCCGGGTGTGGCTCAGTGGGTAGGGTGTCGTCCCACAGAGCAAAAGGTCACCAGTGTGATTTTCGGTCAGGGCACAGGCCTGGGCTGCAGGCTGCCCCCAGGTTGAGGGAACGTGTGAGAGGCAACCAAGCAGTTGCTGTTTCTCACCCTCTCTTTCTCCTTCCCTTCCCTTTTCTCTAAATTAAATAAATAAAACCTTTTTTCAAAAATGGGTTATTCACTGACTAGAAATGAAAATATAGAACCTGAGACATTTTATACCTATTCAGAATGTCGCAGCCTTTCCTGGGGACCAGCCCATTCCACGGCCCAGGAAAACAGACATTCTCGTTCATCACTTCAGCCTGACGAGGGGTCGTGGGAAGGGCTAGTTCATTGTTGCCAAGAAGCACAATAACACAAACAAGGCCCCCAATGCTGATCACTGCGCCCCAGTGACTCATGGGTGTGATTTTATGGCAATATTGGCATCGGTTAGTTGTCAGATGTAGCAACAGCTCTCCAAAGAGTCCACGGAGTTCATTTTAAATCAGCCCAGACTCGCCCCCTCAGAGATCTTGGAAGTGGACACCTGGTTCATTTAGTCCAAAGAAGCATGCTTCCCCCAGGCAAAGGCGAATGCCGGCCGAGGCATGCTGATCTGATGCCCTTTCATCAAACTGAAGGGCTCGAGGTGTGGCCGCCCTTGGGATTCCAAGCGGCCAGAGGCACGAACGGACCCTGTGTGAGCCTGACGTGTTCACATTCCTCCTGCAACCACTTGGAAACCCAGGAGGAGAGCAGGTATCCTAGGGAGGCCACTCGCTTCTCACCTTCCCCTCTCCGCTGCCCTCCAGCTGAACCCCCTTGGGGGGCTTATTCACTCGGTATTTGAGAGTTAACCAAGGTCTTTTGCTCACTGGGACACATGCTGGAGGACTTTTACTGTTTTAGTAGGTTGTTTCATTTGTCCTTTTATGGCCCGTCCAGCTCAGGGCCCATGCTTGGAGACACGGCTGATGAGTTTCTCTTTCCAGTTCCAGTGAAAGCGAACCACACTGGCCCCATTATTGGGGCCATGCGTGGGGGTCATTGGTCGTGGGGAGGTTCTGCAGGCTGTGGGCCAGGACGTGAGTATCTCTCGCGTCCGTGTTATTTCCTGAGGCCAGCACCCACGGGAGTAAAATTTATTGTAACCTGCTGTTGGCTTGTGAAAAGTATGACAATATGAGACTCTGGGGCATTGAAAGACAGACTAGGATTTCTTCTAGAACTGAGAGGCATGTCAGCTCATTTACAGCTTAAACACGGAGCATTTGAACAGCCTTTAACGATAATGGTCTGCTTTTATCTGGCCTCATCGTGTGCGTTTTTGTGTGATTGCAGGTCCTACCGGTATGGATCTCTGGAAGCTGCTGTTGACTTTGGCAGTGGCGGGCTCCAGTGATGCTTTTCCTGGGAGTGAAGGTGAGTTCTGCGCTCTGGTCCTACCCACAGAGTTTTGAAATAACACTGAACTTTCTCTGTTAAATCTAAGTTCTTTGGTTAATCTAATCAAAATATGTAAGTTTTAAGTAGCAGCAAATAGGGAACTGATCTTTCAAATCATAAGCTTGGAGGACTTTTATGATGATGTTTTATGGGGAACACAGTGGCCAGCTTTGGCATCTGGTGTTTTCACGTCAAAAATAAATGCTTCACATCACGCTGAGGGGGTTGATGTGAAGGCAAGCTGGGCCTCGTGGTTCTCGGGCTCCGGGAAAGATACGGAAATTACCCCGAGGGGTTATTAACCTACCGATTGCTAGCTCATCTGTGACTGAGGATATCCCAGCCTGTCTGCAGAGCTCAGAATGAAGGGCTCTTCATCATATTCTCTGACAGTGGGAACTGCAGGTTTCAAATAAATTTCACGTCTTCTTTTCTGGGCAATTACCCTTTGGTGAAGTTTGAAGGAAGAGACTCTTGAAATAGTGAATAATGTATTCAGAAGTCCTGAGCTTCCTTGGCTGTCTCTGCAGTTCTTCCTTGTCTCTCCCCTCTTCCTAGCGGAAAAGTCTTAGTCTAGTCAAACTCATGTCTGAGAGCAGAAACGGCTGGAACAAGAAAGGGTCATGAAGGAAGTAGGAAGACGGATGCTCCTGTCCAGAGAGAAAGCTGTGTTCGCAGAGGGGTGGGGGTCTTTGTAAAAGACTGTCTTGAGTACTTGACATTTTTCCTGGCTTCCACGGAGGAGAGAGGCGATCTTCTCCTCCTAGGCCGGGACTGCACATTCCACTGTTGCTTTAAGAACAGCTGACCCCCTACTCTGCTGGTGTTGGGAAACTCAGCTTCAAGGCAGAAGCAGTGCTTCAGGTGTCCTCCCTGAACTTGGAGCCCAAAATAAGTTCGTAGTAGTGAGCTGCTGAGGGCGACTAGGGTGACGAAAGCAAGAAAGGTAAAATATGTTATTTTATCTCCTAAAACAATTTGAAAATATTTATAGAAAAGCAGTCATAATTATTTGAAATATTTTTGGGTCTCTCTGGTGTTATAATGTCAACATCATGCAAGTCAAACATGGAGAGAATCACAGGCTCCGTTTCAGCAGCTTTTCCCAAGGCTGGTTTTAGACCCTGGTTCTGAGCCAAAGGATGACAGCTGAGGTCTTCTGCTATTCCAGAACCATGGTGGCTCCATCTCGCCTTGCTTCATTAAGGTGACTTTCACGCCACTGGGCAAGGCTTGAGAATTTTAAAAATCTGTGAAACGAAAAGTATGGCCAAGGAAATCTCTCAAGATGTATCTTTAAAAAAATGTATCCCCAGCTGAAAGACTGGAGCTCAAGTTACAGTTTAGACCTAGAGAGTGCAAGGGGTGTCTGTGTCAGCTGCTTCGACACACTACCTTTGACGTAAACCTTCAGCTTTAGAAGGAAAGTGGAGAGAACACCATTAGCTCTGGCTTCACGATTGCCTTTTGTTTTGCTCACTGATCATTTTTGTTTGTTTGCTTTCTTCATTCGGGAGGAACAGTGCATAAGAAAATGCAGTGGGTTCTGGTAAACACAATCTAGGCAGCTTAGAGTACTTGCACTTAGTAAGTAATTTAGCAGAGGAATACATTTCTTCCTCCTCCTTTTTTTTTTTTTTCCCTCTCAGTGGGCTAACCAGAATTCCTTTGGAATATGTGGCTACTCCAGAATTCCACCTTAAAGTGGCCTGGGATTGTTACAGATGGCGCCTGATGTTTCTGCAAGAAGGTGTAGATAGATGAGCGTGTTCGAACATGAGCATGCCGTTCTGGCCGTTTCTCTGTTGGACTTAGCCAAAGCGATCACCTGGCACCACAGGGATTAAATGTCAGATAACATTTGTGGGCCGTGCCAGGTTCGGATGCAGCCAAATCATTTTACTTTTATTTTCTCCCCCATAGTATAAGGTAGACTAAAACTACAGGGGAGGGTTTTTTAAAAAAGAAAACACTACTGTATTTCACCAACCACTCATTTGAACTCCATGTGGTCAGTAAAAGACGTGGCCCTGCTGAGTAAGGGATTTGGGAAGCGTCACCTGCAGAAAAGTCACCCAGGAGCTGGGAGAAGGTGACAGATCGCAGTGCCTGAGGAAGGTTGGCACTTGAAGTGTTTGGCAGGGATTTTCTTGCCTGGGCAGATGAGCAATTAGAAACGTACCGGTCCTGAGAGGCTTTTTTATTAAGTCTAATTGCCCTGTGGGAAATTGAATGAGAACTAAGCATTGAACAGTGCCACCATTGTGTTAGCTGAAGTGTTGCAACAGATTCTCTCTCGCTGTCTTTCTTTCTGAATATTAGTCTCCACGTCTGCTCCTGCAGGCGGGTCTCGGGGAGAATTTCTTATTCCAGAATCGGGAGTGACCAGCAGGAACTCACTTCCGGAGGGCCTCCCAGGGCTGGACTGTCCCCTGGCTGCCTCCGAGCTGCTGCTTTTAGGAGGTGCATTTAATGAGAACTCTGTTTAAAAACCGGATGGACATAAATCGCCTTACGAGGAGCGCCTCTTATAAGTGAGCTCCTCTATCTTCTACTGCAGGCAGTCCACCACTGAGTGTGCTCTTTGGCCTCAGCAGCCGGAGGTGGGAGCAGGCCTGCCCCGCAGAAGTTCAGTCTAGCTGGGATGTGATAAACTTCTGGAAATTAGTGAGAGATGGTATAGCTTTCAGGTCAAGATTGTGTGACACATACGAATTGTCAGGACGCTCTGAAAAAGAATAAATCAGGGTGGACTGGACTAGCTAATTCAACAAACTCAACAAACAGATATCTTTTTTCAGAGCTTTCTCCCGTCAAAGATCGAACCTAGGGCTATGAAGGATGCAATGGCTCACCCCTAAGGGAACTTACCATGAGTTAAGAGATCAGGGTGTACACAAATAATTAGGGTAGGAGGCAGGATCTGTTAACTACGGAAATAGCAGCCGGAACTGTACTCTGTACGGTGAAGAAAGGAGGGTCACTTCCCGTCGTAGTGAACTAGAACTTCACAGAAGCTAGAACACTGGTTAGGACTTTAAAGTCTGAGGAGAGCAGGAGGCGACTCTGGGAATAGTGGCTGTGATAAAGGAACACTGTGAACGAGTGCACAGGTACCGACATGAGGTGTGTGTGGAGAACAGTTAATGTGGGTACTGGGGACAGGGCTCTGCGCCAGGGGGTGCATGGTTCCATTTCACACACTTGGTGTCCAACAGACATTTTTTGGGCAGCATCAGATTAATTTGGCCAGAGTATGTGGTAGGTGAGCACTGTATCTGTAACTATTCCCTTTGGAAGTAAACTTAGATCAATAGATGTGAGTTATAGAAGGACTACCGGTGGTAAAAGCTTCATGGAGAAGGCAAGAGCTTTAAAGCACAGCTGGCACTGGCAGAGGAAGAGATGAGAGAGGAGGTATATGCCATATCCTGCAAACCAGAGTTCTCCTCAAAGTTGTAGGCCGGGCAAAAGGGCTGTGTTCACCCATGTATCTCAGCTCATGATGGAACACTATGTATGTGTCATATTTATATACAGCGTATGTAATACCTATATTATATGTATATGTGTGTACTTATATACACATTATATAAATATTATATTAACTATATAATTATATATATATATATTAGATGTGGCTTGCAGGCAAAGCACACAATTAGTATCTTCCCAATCTAAAGATTAAAAAATTCTGTATTCTTCTGCCTGGCTGGTGTAGCTCAGTGGATTGAGCGCGGGCTGGGAACCAGAGGGTCCCGGTTCGATTCCCAGTCAGGGCACATGCCTGGGTTGCAGGCCAGGTCCCCAGTGGGGGCCATGTGAGAGGCAACCATACATTGCTCTTTCTCTCCCTCTCTTTCTCCCTCCCTTCCCCTATCTCTAAAAATAAGTAAATAAAATCTTTAAAAAGAAAAGAAATTAACCCTTTATAAAAAATTCTATATTCTTCTATACCTCTCAAGACAAGCAATTTATACTAAGAGTGAGAGGCCGTGTCTTGAAGGAACCAGGATCCCCAAAGGAGTGTTCTCTGTGTATCTTAGAACATTTTCTCTAAACCTATGCAAACCGGCACAGCACTTACATAAAAGAAAAGACACCGTGGTTCCCACTCCTAACTGATCGGAAGTAATGGCTCAATAGAAGGAACGTTTCTTTTCCTAAACACACCCCGCCCCATGACAGTCGAAGCTCCGCGGAGCCCTGAGGGGCCGCCCATGCACAAAGGATGTATTTCAAGCGAGTATTGAGTATTGGTTGTAGTGGGTAAACAGTGAGGAGTGCGCCTGCTAACGGTTTTCAAGGAGGAAAACCAGCCCGAGCTTCCGTTCACACTGGCAGGGACGACAAAAGCCACAGAGCTTTAGATGCTGCTGCCTTTACTGTCCCCAGGAGGCCGGAAGAATCTTACAGCCTCTTCTAGTGCCGTGGCCCGAGTCCACGTACATCAGCAGCCCTGCGTCACCTGCTCCTGCTGGTGTCACACGCGGCTTTGACACTGGAGTTCAGTAGGCCACAGCAGGCCAGGACATGGAGCTCCTGGTCTTGTCTCTCCAGACGGTGCCAGTGGAAGACAGGAGTGTGGACCTTCGGAGGTAATGACGCAGACGTCTTTCAGCAAGGTTTGCCCGAGCCCGGCTATGGATTCAAGGCGGACTTTAAATTTGTGTTTTGCCTTTAAGAAGCCTACGGTCTGTAGAAGAGAAGGCGGACATGTAAACATAATTTGATTCCGGTCCCCTTAAGTTATGGAGGAGTTCTAAGCAGGGTGCTCATCCTGTTTGATTTTCACTTTGGCACTCATGCTGGTAATAGGATAAAAGTAAAGTTGAGGGAGATGAGAGTGGGGGAAGAGGATTGTAATAGGTCAGGGGAGAGATGATGTAAGTGTGAGCGTGGTGGTGAAAAACAGATGGATCGCAGACAGATGTGGAGATGGGATCACCAGGTCTTGGAGGCCAATCGCGTGCAGAGTTTTGACTTCAGGAACCGTCAGAGCTTTCTTACTCCGTCCATTGCTCCGTGCCCCCACATTTTTAGGTGATGTTATCAACATCAGCAATGACTCACTTCTGTACCGTGAAGTCCTGGAACACGGCTCAGCCTGGGAGCAGGGAGGTGGTCCTTGCACGCAACATCTCCGTGGGGGAGGACACGAGCTGAGACTGAAGATGGCAGAGAACCTAAGCCACTTATTTTGTACCATTTCCCAGCATGCCTGCCTGTGCCTAGCCCGGGTCCCACCACCATCCACCTACCTCTGCAGCGTGGCCGTGGTACGGCTTAGACCGCCGTGCACTGAGGAGCTCAGACGCAGGCCTGTGGAGCCTCCTCCACATGCAGTCTCTGGACATTTATGAAGTGCATCCCTGAGACATTGACGTATACCCCCCAGATATTTTCATCATTGGTGGAGTATGTGTTTACCTCATCGAATGCAGTACACGATATGCAGGAGGAGTTGAGAATGCAAAGCGCTGCACTGGGCAGCCTCTGGGAGGCCGGCCAGACCTGCACAGTAGCCTAGCGACTCGCCCCACACAGCAGCTGGCAGTGTGAGCAAACAGGTCGGTGCCTCGCTCGTTGGCAGTACAAGGACTGGGACTTCTCGAGAGTAGCGCAGACTGAGTGTTCAACGCACGCAGGCCAACGATTGGCTGCATTTGAATCTTCCGCCTTAGATCCCGCCATTACGGGACGAGAGCCAGTCCCGGGGTGCAAGTCGCCATGCTTCTTTGGTTCAGTAGCCTAAACTGGGGCTTCGTTCACAGGGTAGATGGGAACCAGTTTGACATTGGACGTGTGATGCTGGCCACAGCTCTTATTCACAGACACGCCTGGTTTCTTGCATCTGGCTTAACACTAACCCAGGTTCAACTGTGCAGAAGTCCATGCCAGCATGGACCGAGCCAGCCAGCTGCTGCCTGAGATTATCTTCCACAGCCAGGGGCCCAGGACCCCTCAACCACCCAGCACATTTCCCCAGGCAAACCCTCTCGGGAAGGCCCTGTGGTTGGTGATTTTCTCCTCACTGTGAAGTTACGTCAAAGGGTTATTTTCCCAGAGGTGGTTTTCGTTTAAGCTTCAACCTTAATCTCTATGTGATAAAGTTAGTCATTTCAGAGCCATCAACAGAGACATATTTTGTCTCCCAGCCCCTGCTCTTGGTAACTGCCTGCTTATCCCTGGCACTGTGCACCTAACTTGTCCTCAGGTACATCCCCACAGCCACCACCCCAAGGACCACCCTCATCTTTCATGTGGCAGTCTGGCTTTTTCAGTGACACTCACATGGCTGCCTGAGGAACGTTCTCCAAAGTGTCGGCCTCACGCCCAGGGCGAAGCTTCCCCACCATCGGTACCTGGAAGCATCACGCCGGCTGGTGGGCCACAGAAGCTTTGAAACCCAGTGCAACAGACGGTACCACACAGGAGTCCGTGGAGCCCTGGCTGGTGCTGACGGCACAGCCCAGGAGGCCCGGGGCATGGGCGCTCCTTCCACCTCAGCTGCAAATCAGAGTTCTCTATTTCCCAAATCTGTTCAAAAGGAATCCATGATATTTCATCAGAAACATCCATCAGGAAGCTCTGTTTCTGTTTCTATAACAACTAGCCTTAAGCCTTAACCTTGACTAATTACAGTGTCCACATCATCTCTCCAGAGTGGGCTTCCCGGGTTCGGAGTGAGATGGACCACATCCCCGCCCCAGAAAAATGTCTCGGGATGTTGTTATAGAAGCTGTCACCAAAAGGCTGGATGCCGGGGAGAGGTGGGGGGAGGGGGACAAGAGGAAGGGGAGTGACATTTCTTGTGTGTCCCTCTTCTAAACGAAATGGTCATGACATCTGTGTTTCAAGTTGTGTGACAAAGTCTGGATTGAGCTTGAAAATACATAGTTTCATTTTTTTTCAAGTAATTGATGAAATGATCCCTGCAAAGCCTGTGTCATAAATTGTTATGGATTTAAAAGTCACTGGACCTTCAAATCCATGAAGATGTCTTCTGCATCCCTGCTTCCCTGTCCTCTGGCCTTCTGGCACATAGAATAGATCTCTGTTGATATGCTGAGTGAATGAATGAATCAGCATCTGAATCCTGGCTTGGGACTTTCCCAGTCATACCCCACCATTGTCACTAATGCTCTCTATTACTAGTCCTAACCAGAGCTGGGTTGAATTAGGATCCTCTTCCATCGGGAGGGGTCTAGAAATAGATGTACACTGTAGAATCCAGGACCAGTGGCCTCCCAGAAGCCCCAATCATCCCTGTACCCACCCTAAGTCTTGATTTCAGGGCTTTTCCTGTTGAAGGAATGATTCTATTTTTTTACTGCATATTTCAGACTCTACCAGGGCCAGAGCTCTGCCCTACTGACCAATGCCTAGGAGCCTCGGGCCCATCCTTCGTCCAGGTGACTGGACTCTGGACCCTGTGCACCAGCCACTGGCCATCACCCCGCACTGAACAAGCCACCCAGCACCGGCCCCCCAGTGACACCTTTATCTGCACTCCACCTGCCTGATTAAATCCCCTCAAATATTGACAGACAGAGAGAGGTATAACGAGGCCCACTGATTTCAAATCCAAGTTTTCCCTGACCCTTTGGACATTGAACTTGAGCTTATGAAAGATGCTGATTAGGAATCATATGAGTAGCTGGATCAATGTTCTCAGCCCCATTCCTTGCACATCAGGTCTTGCTAATTTTCTGAGAGCCAATCTTGAAGTATGAAACTCTTAAAATTAGAAGCCCAAGTTATATTGATAGAATCCTTAATTTCTTAATATCTGAATATGAAAAAAACTGGCATTTTGTGTGCCCTCTCGTCTTTTAGTAAAACATTGCAAATCTGCGTAAGAAGAAATGATAATGAATAGAATATTTGGCTTCCAGATAGCCATGTGCTACATGTAGATATTAATAGGTTCACATTAGTGGAGATTGAATTACCTTGACATCCCCCAAAATGAAAGGTCTTTTTTTTTAAGGAAAGGAGAATTTTGTGGCTGCCTCCCCTGTAGGACCTATCCTCCTCTGCCCAGCCACTGGTCCAGCTGCTTCCTTGGTTGGAGCACGGGGCACCATGCTCTTCCGAACAACAGCCACTGAACGGGGGTGTTGTGATGACCAGAGGGCAGCAGGGACTCGAGAGAAGTCGTCCTGCCCCGTGTCAGGGCACCATTTGGCCAGATCAGCTTTCGAGGAGTAGAATGCAGGGAAGCCCAATGTGCCTGCTCAGACACCCATGGGGAGGTGTACAAGCTGATGTGCCAATGTGCCTGACTTCCCTTGTGAGCGTGCCAGGACCAAACTCCCTAGGTGTTCACTCTGAACCTCATAAGCATGCTTGACTAGCTCTCTGTTCCCTTTGCAGCTCTCTCTAAGCCTGTCTTCCTAGAAAACTCTTATCGAGGAATAGAAGGCTCTAGATGCACACTTGTATGTCTTCTGGCCATAGCTATGCATCAGAGTCACGTGTATAGAGCAATTGTGAATGCGAAAGGCACACAGCATCGCTGCTCCCCAGCGTGACCCGGCTGTCTTGTTTTCATTGGATGGGTGCTAAAAATCTGTATTCTCAGGTCTAGGAAACTTACTTTAAGGAGAAAAGAGAAGAATATTAAAGACAAAAATAAGAGGATATTAAGCACTTTCCTTAACAGAAGTTTTATCTAACATGAAACTATACCCTGTTGAATTTGGGGAGGAGGGGTGAGTTCTCCAATACATTGGTTGGGAGTGGGTCAACTAATGCCTTAAAGCAGATGGTGGAAAGAAAAATGAAATGAGGAGACTGTGGCCACCACTGAGCCCACACTTGGCATTCAGTAACTTCCATGTAGATTGCTGATTGATTTCTGCAGTTAGTGGCCAGGAGTTCAGTTGGATCAGCCTTTGAAGTGGTTGTGCACGATGTCCGCTGCTGCTGTGATCCCACCATGGCTGTCACTTCCTTGGAGCAGCAGCAGCTTACACTGTCAGAGGGCACAGCTCGTCCATGGACATGTCCCCTGGGAGGGGAGGAGAGGCTGGCCAGGTGGCCTTGGCTGGTCCTCAGAGGACCCCCAGGGATGCATGGGGAGGAGGACCCATGATGGTCACATCGGATTGTTCTTTTCTCCTCTGCCATGGACAGAAAAAGCAGCTGAGACTAGGGATTTCAGAGCATCAGCTTTGCAAGAATTGTTTTTGAGTCCCAGCTCTGCCATTTTGTTTTTCAGCTGAGTTCTGCAGAAGCCAGATGCTGAGACAAGGATTCCAATGAAAGTAAATCATTAGAAAATGTTCCAGAGAAAAACTGGTAGAGGAGTAGGGAAATGAGACAGGTTGAGAAACCAAGTGAGGATGTGATACCGAGTCATGTCCCCCGTGGGCAGCGGGGCAGTGGGGCAAATGTCTGTCTCAGAGCCTACGGAAGCAGTGGTTCAACTTGTCCAGGTCAGGGCTCACCCCAGGAGGATGTGCTGTATTTTGCCATGTATAACGTGTATCCACGTTTTGTGCACTTTATACAGGGGATTATTATACCCATGGTATGTAATCATTGTGTCCATGTATAATGCACATCCTTATTTTTCCCTCAAAAATTTGGGCCAAAAAATGCTCATTATACACAAAAAATGTGGGTAAATTCCTAGACACTATCCATCCATTGTCCAAGTGCAGACTGAGTTGGCCATGGGCAGCCAACAGAGGCACGGTGCTGGGGGTCGGAGTGAAAGCACATGGGGAGCCCGTGCACAGCAATGGTTAAAGGTCAATGTCAGCAAAGCGAGGACAGTGTTGGCTGCACTGGCCTCAGTCGTTTCTTACACCCTCTGTCCTGTTTTCTTGTCTGTTCGATGGGAGGAAAAGAATGATTTAGAGCCATTAGGGAGATGCCACAGGTAACCCCCTGTGGAGACTGCACAGGAAAAGCACCTGAGTTTTCAGTAACTGCGACTTCTTTCGGCTCCACGTTGAGTTACAACACACTCCAAGGGCTAAACAAACATGCACACCAACCAGACATGTAGAATTTGATTTACAACAATATATGTCTAAAAGAAGCGGTTCAGTTGCATAAGGAAGTTATGGAAGCTAGAGCTAATTTAAATAATGCCTGTAGAAACTGTCTAGAAGAGGATTCTAATGTTTCAGATGTTTTCAGCAGTAGAACTAAGACATGAGGGCATGTCTTGGTGAGACTATTATATTAACAGTTTTGACAGTGACAGTGCAGCAGATAAGGTTGATAAAACCTTAGTGATCTAGTTCTTGTACTTCTAATACTAATAAATTTAAATCTGATGAATACAGTGGGTGGGTCTGGAGTGAGTTGATGGATGTTGGGAGTGATACCTGGTGAGTCTGCTCAGTGATCGTTCATTGAGCATTCATTCGCCCTGTGGCAGGACACCAAGAGAAGAGGCACAGTCCCCCACCTGGTCACCAGGTGCACCGGGGATGGGCAGGGACAGAAGGAAAGCCAATTTATAGCAGTCATCATAGAAGCACTTTAGTTGATCCAGTTTTAACTAATTCATACTTAATCCCTCAGTTAATCCCCACAGCAATGCTAAGAGGAAAGTTCCATTATTACCCCGTTTTAGGTAAGGACACCAAGAATAATTATGTAACTAGTTTACATAACTAGTGAGGGCAAAAGTGCAAGTTCAGCCCAGGCGGTCTGACCCCAGAGTATGCCCTCCACCGCCTCTGGGTCCTGGGATCCCGGGAGTGAACTAATTATAGTGCTCACCAATGTGGGCATTTTAGCTGCTGTGCAGAAATTGCATTTGCTTTACACAACCACGTTTTACATGACCTAGCTAAAGACTCATAATTATGTTGTATGAAAAAGACAGGTGGTGATTCTATGAACTTCTATAACTCCTCTAAGATTCAGATTCATTAGGTTTAATGGAACACTTAGACTGTCAATTTTGGACCTCATTATTTTATAGTGTGCATGTGTGTTATAGTTATGTATGTGTATATATGACATATAAAACTTATGAGTATGTTATTTATGGGTAGGTATGTATGGGATACATAAAACTTATGAGGTGTGGGTAATTTCCTCAAAGCAAATGGATGTCTCTTCATAAGGCTAAATCAGTAGCCAAGGTTTGTGGGGACAGGGGCCACACCTGCACCTTTGAACAAACAACTTCATGAACAGAACCCCCTGGGCTGCTAAACAACACCCTGTGGTGCCGTCGGCCCATTAGGTTTTCCTGCATTGTTCTAGGGAGGGCCAGGGGCTGTCTTACATAATCAGCTCTTCCTTTTCTTTTCTGTGTCACTTCTGGTTTTTTCATGAATGCAGAAGCTGTCAAAGTAAAGCCATCTCCCCTCTGTGCTGGCACGTCTGGAGAATTATACTACACACACACTCACTAGTACACTGTACACTTTTGCCTGCTTCTAGGTCTATACCTCCTTCCCCAAAGCTTTTCCCATCCTCGTAGGATTAGCATTCCCAATTTTGCACGTAGGACTTGGGTTAGGCATGATATTGTTCTTATACCATTTTTTCTCATAGGATTTGTCCACATAAATCAGTGGACATGAAACCAAGCTCACAAAAACAAAAGTTTTCCCATTCACTGGAATTTCTTTGCTGTGATGCTCTTTTAGGAGAAAGGCAAATTGTCAGAAGAGAAAATTGTATCAAGGACTTATTTAAAAACAAATTGGGATGTCCTCTTTGCCGTTTGAGATCCCATCTGATGGTGCAATGGGAAAAAAACATTAATCGGCTCACAACTCTGGGTTCATGAATCCAATTCTGTCAGTAAGTCAGCCCTTGTGGTTATGGGCAAAAGCTCTTCTTTTCTCTAAACCCAGTTGCACATCTATTAATAACACTTTACAGAAAGGTAAGTCTAATCTGTCCCTTTCTACTCCCAAAGTATTTTTCCATTATTTCTTAGATGTGGACATGGTATGTTGCAAGAGATTCCTTCACACCAAGCCCCGGTGATAGATGTTTTTCTCTTGGGCTTTCTTTTTTTTTTAATCATTTACTAGAGTGAATACAAGGAAGGCAGGCTAACCGAATCCTCAGACGGTGTGAAGCCAAGGGTAGGGAATGTGCTCAGGGACAGACGTGGGATTCAAAATACCTTGACAGCCTACAGTAACCCAAACTACCGAGGGCCGAAACAACTGAGGCAAAATTTGATAGGGATCAATATAAAGTCCTATGTCTAGCTTCTTTAAAAATAAACTTCACAAATGAAGGAAGTGGAAGTCCTGGCTTATAGCAAGTCCTCTAAGAGACTTGACTATTATTTAGTGCGTTGCAAATACACTGTAACTAAACTGGGACAATGCCACTGCCAAAGTAACGTCGTTCAGGCTGCCTTCATAGAAGGGGCATCTGGAACAAGGAAAGCACCAGCCCTCTGACTCTGACTGGCCTAACGTAGCTAGAATAATGTGGAGAGTCGCAGCCATCCAGGTTTAAGAAGATGGGCGCACGCAATGCAGCATACAGATCATGTATCACAGACATGTGCACTTGAGCTCTATATAATGTTATTAATCGATTCACCCTGATAAATTTAGTAAAAAAAAAAGTTAAAAGGAAAAAATATTTTAAAAAGCTATTGCTAAGCCAGAACAAAACGGACTTACTGGTAAAGACCCTTGAAATCACGTGAAAGGAACTGGAAATGTTCAGTCTGAGGAGGGAAAAGAGCAATGGCAACGTGTCACGTGGAAGAGGGCTTTAACCAATTATTCTGAGATAGCATGGGAACCTTGTACAATACACCAGCAAAGTACCAAACATATTCATCCAGGACCCAGGACCCAGGACCCAGACTGGGAACCAAAACATATTCATGTGTGCATTTCAGTTCCGTCAGTTTCAGAACCTTGCTCAGAGAGCCACGCATGAGAATTAAGTAAGAGAGCAGGTTAAGTACCTGGCAGACTTACTGGTAAGAGTTAGTTTTCAGTAAAGGCTCATCTCCTCTTTGTTTACCTTCTCTTCACAAGGAGAAAAGCAAGGGCAGGTAAGTGGCTGTTCAGGAAAGTACTTTGTGCCGATTGCAATGATCCCAAAGTGGGACCAGCAGCGGGGAGACGGCAGGCACAGGTGGGGAATGCAGAGCCGACTAGCGGAGCCCCGCTCCGGCGCCCCCTGCTTGCCCAAACACGTCTGCATAGAATAATGGTTTTGATGTTCCACAGGAGGCTTCCAGGTATGATTTCACGTAAATAAATAATTCAGCAAATTTGAAAAAGGCAGAAACTCAGTGGATACGGTGATCCCTGAGAATCCTCTCTTCCCCCGATCTGTAGTCGTACGCATGGTTTCAAGTGATGGCCTCTGGAGATGTCCTTGACCTCTGGAGCCTGAGTTATCAAAGACCCCAGTGTGTCACTGCACCATGCCCCCTACGCAAGGGAATCATTTTGTCAGTTATGAAAAGATGCTCAGGTGTGACCAGCAAGAGAATTCTGGCTACCTCCCCGTGTTCTCCATATCCCTACTGCCCTGACCTCCTGTTTGCTCCAAGGCAAAAGATGGAATCCACTCGCCAGTATTTTTACTCTGGGGTCCCTTTAAACAGCTGCTATTTCAATTTCCTTAGTCCTCTCTAGCTCTCCGCATCAGAGCTTTCATCATCAGAAACAGCGGGCCTTGCAAACATTCTGGAATATCTCAGGCAGTGAATGCCTTCTTCTCCTGCTGCACAGAAGTCCCCAGGTGCTAGCGACACCTGGGTGCCTTTGGTAAAGGAACAAACATTCATCCTGGGTCAGCAACCAGTGATCAAACCATGGACCTGCCATTCCCAGAGGTTTAGGTTCATGGGTTTGCATGTTTTTGGTTTTTAGGAAGATGATTGAATATGAGAAGTAGTTTTATATGATACACTGAGGAATTTCTTACATCCTACATGTAATCAGAACAATGCTGTTGGAATTCGCAGGAAAAAAGGGTTACAGGAGATTTCAGAGATTAAGGGCCTAGGTGAGGGCTTCTCAGCCTTGGCACCATTGGCATTTCAGGCCAGACGCGTGTGTGTGTGGTGGGGAGGGTCCTGTGCATCATAACATAGCAGTATCCATGACCTGTACCCTCTTGGTGGGACCAGTAGCACCCAGCCCCCTCAGTGGTAACAATCAAAAGGGCTCTAGATGTTGCTAGCTGTTCCCATGGTGGGGAGGTGGGGCAGGGATGGGCAAATGGCCCCCCGTTGAGAACCACCAGTCTAGACCCCGGGATTGCACATTGACATGACGGGCCCAGGGTTGTTGTAGGAGTCAAATTAGATAAAGCATGTTTTAGCACCTTTAAAAGTAAGACAAATATTCATACAGATAGCTATAGTACACCCCTTATCTTTTCTTTGTTCATTTGTTCATCTAAGACTTTGTTTGAGCCAGGTGTTAGAGACCCATAAATAAATAAACCTTGAGACGCTTAAAGGTGTGCCAGGTACACTAAAAGGTTAGAAGAAAAAGAAGAAATCACATGAGACACCCCATAATGAACGTGTATATGTAACTTGCACAAAATGCGGTGAGAGCCTCAAGAAAGAAGGGGCTGCCTTTGAACCAGCCCTAGAAAACCAGTTGCACTGTGGGGCTGAAGGTCTGCAGCAATTACCAGTTGACTAATTGCAACTAATTCCCTTTCGTGCCATGCCATGTATCCCAGCAGTTTCGCCAGAAGTATTAAAGGTAGATGCTGACAGCAGTATTCAGCACAGATTAAGGTATTATCATTTTTTTAGGGCTATGAAATCTGAATGAGCAACTTAAGAACTGAAGCTGTCATAGGCATCTGTCATTTTCCCCTGTCCTTGTTCATTTCTGCTCCAGTGATTGCAAACAATCCAACAAAAAATAGTAAATGAAGATAAAAACTCCAACCCAGATTTCCTTAAGCAGAGTCACAGATATCAGAGACATGGGGTAACACCAGGTCAAAGCAGGAGCTCAGTCCCAAAGATATTCTTCAAGTGGACCTTGGTCAATTCATTTCAGGTCTGTTGATTCCAAAAGGAACATTCTTAGCCCCATGGACACCTGTTAGAGACTCTAAATCTTACATTGTGTATCTCGATAGAAAAAATTCTGCCTAAGTACTTACCTGCTAGTACCAAGGAGATTGGGTGGGCCACCGTGAAAGGAATAGAATCATCAAGCTTTCTTCTAGCAGGGTGTCCAACCTTTTGGTGTCTCTGGGCCACCCTGGAAGAGGAAGAGTTGTCTTGGGCCACCCATTAAATACACAGACACTAACAAAAACTGATGACCAAAAAAAAAAAGGTTTTAAGTAAATGTAAGATGTTGTGTTGAGCCACGTTCACAGCCATCCTGGGCAAAAGTGGCCCACCGGCCGTGGGGCGCACACCCCTGAGGGTGCTGTCCATGGAATGATCATTAGCAAGGAGACCCTGTGTGAAAGCTGGGGTGCCCGATGGAGCTGTATGTACAGTAAAGGCTGCAGCCTGTCCCCCCCTGAACCTTCCCCGTGACTTTACCGAGTCACACGGGGTGAGTAGAGCAAGAGTGGTTAGCTGTGGTGCGTGCCGCACTAATGGTTCTGTCACGTGTGCTTTGGAAGAGCCCTCTCAGAACCTGTCACTCACACTTGTTTACAAGGAATGCAGCAACTGAAACATCAGCTAACACATCCCGGCGAGTGCACAGTCACATCTGAGTGCTTCCAGCAAACGCTTCCTGTCCCTTCCCTTCGACAGCTTCCAGAACTGGAGGCTGCCGGGGTGAACTGGGAGACACACATGAGCACGGATTGAAGTCGGTGGGAGAGTGCAGGAACTGCAAAGCCAGCTCTTGAAATTAATGTAATTGGTGTGCGATTAAATTTCCTCCATCTAAGACCTGCCTTTTACCACCAGAGACATTAATCTCCATATTTAAGGTTCCATTAATATGGAACCTTCCGCATACCGAACAGTCACACATGCCTTCGCCATAATCACACCATGATGTTTTCCCCAGTATTGCAAGCGAAGCAAACAGACAAGCAGCTGACAGGACCTTGTGGCGCATTCAGAATCCTTATGAAAACTTCCCCAACAATTTTTCCTCTGAATTTGATTATATTTGTGAGAAACAAATGTACCAGTATGGGTGTAAGCATGTGCCAGTAGCTCTGATTGGGCAGCTCATTATGAAAACCTAGTCTGTATCATGAAACTTTCATCAGAAACTTACTCAGTAAGTTCATGTCTTATCTCCAGATCGAGCTGATTGTCTTCAGCCTCCCTCCCTTGGAAAAAATATATATGCTTTTCATAAAGTTACCAGGAGTCAATTCATTCAACAAAATGTTTCAAACACCTACTATGTGCCAGGTGCTATTCTAGGTGCTATTCTGAATGCCTCAGTGAACGAGAAAGACAAAAACTCCAGCTGTCACGAAGCTTTCCTTAGCAGGATGTGTGGAGGGGGTGGAGGGTGGGGAGGCAGATAATAGACTAGGCAATAATAATTAAATGATCCAGCATCTTAGTAGGTGGGCAGGGCTATGGAAAACTAGTCCATCTGTTCCTCATTGGAGCGGACCCAGAAGTTGACTTTGAATATTTTATATGAATCCTCTAAGTTTGAAATGTTGGAAACCAACTCAAAATAATTTTGACACTGAACTTGTCCTTGTGGTCTATCTGGAGGCTGCAGCATGGACTCTCTCTGGTGACTGATGCAGAACCCCAGGCCCAAAGAGTGACCGGCAGGAGTGGGGCCCTGATTGCTGGAATCTGTTTGAAAATCTGTTGTGAAACCCTGCGAAGTTGAGCAAGTCTTCAGGTGCATGACGAGTTGGCAACCTCATGGCAGAGCGGGCAACAGCAGAATCACTTTGAATTGTATGAATTAGGTTGGGACAAGAGCCTTATGAAATCACTCTGCTCTCTTATGTGGCAAGTCAGCCACTGAAGTGTCCCCCCCGATGTATATGCCCTCTATCATCTGTCTCAATCGCCACTGACCACTTACCATGTCCTTGTGCTTCCAGGAGCACCAGAGGTACAGCCAGTAAATGTCTGCTGGCCTTGCCATCCTGGCTTTTTCTTAGTCCTATCTCCACTCCTGTTCTGCATGTAACCTGGACTTGGCCATCACTGATAGAGTCCCACTAAATTGCTTGATGAAAACAGTGTTTGTAAATCTGGGTTAAGAACAGAATTGAAAGGGCACCACAGGTTGTGATGGAACAGAATAAACAAAGTCACCACTGTGGCTTCTCGACTCACACCCCTAAGGCGGCCTCGCTGGAACTTGGGTTCCCAAACCGTAAAGGGGGCTTTAAATCTTCCTACTTACAAGCTGGTGTGAGGGCAGAAAGGTTAAGTGAGTGTGTCTAAAATAACACTGAAACTGTTCATTGCAATTTACACTCTGGCAATTTCAGTTACGTCTGCCCATTCCTTCTCTAAGGACAGGTTGGTAGAGGGTTGGACAAGTTTACCTTCATTTCGAAGGTTGCCTTTGGAAGGAACCTCGGACATTCAATGAGACCAACCTTGGCTGTTTCTCAGAATAAGCTGGGAGTTTTAAAAAAAAAATGCAGAGTCATAAGCTCCAAACTTAGAGATTCTGATGCCTCAGACCTAGAGTGAGGCCCTGGGGCTTGCTTGCTTGCATGTTTTGCATTTGTGATTGTTTATTTTAGGAACACTCCAAAATGAATCTGAAGATTAGCTCATTTAGGAAACCTTGCTCCAACTTCCTACTAATGCTGACCTCTTCTTTTCATCCCTGGCTTCACTTAGAAGTGGAAAACCATTAACTACTCAGACTCTCACCCTTTCTACTCAGTGAACTTGTCCCCTTGCACCCCCATCACTTGGCACCCCACCTTGACAGCTGCTGTTGCCAAGCATCCGCATTAATCTACTTTGACATCCTCGCCTTTCCACCTGCTGCCCTCTAGTGGAGGTGCTGACAAGCGGCAAACTGTAAATGGCAGCGCCAAGGGTTGGCCAGTCCCAGCTGGTGAGCTCCCCGGTCAATGCAGGTCCCCACCGAGATGTCCACAGACCGCAGCTCTGAGAGAAATCATTAACCTCAAGCTGTCTGGACACTGTTTGCACACAACTTACATTTAGAGCAGAGCTTTGTAAGACCTTGGCATCTATTTATGGTTTGTATCCAGGTTTCAGAGATTTACCTGGAAAGGATTAGCCTTGGGATATTTTTGCTTCTTTGTCCTTCATGTCTTTTGCCATCATTTACCCAAATTCCACCTCATGCAAAAAGGAGGTGATTCTTCTCTACCTCTCCCAATCTTGGGATTTTTCAAATCTTGGCCCCCAAAATGAAAGGGTATGTTTATTTAATCCTTGTAGTTTCAAAGCTTTTAGTTCCAGGAGAAAGGGACCGACGTGAACTCACGTTGACAGTGTCATGGGGACTTGGGCAAGGGGCTCGCCTTGCACCCGTCTGAGAGCCCTTGAGGGGCCTGTCACACACCCTTGAAAAGGCGGAGTTTGAGAAGGTGGTGGCACGTCACCCAGAGGGGCACAGAGCCAGAATTAGTGCCCAGGCTGGCCGATGGACAGCCCCAGGGAGTTCCTGCCATGTGTGGCTCCGCCCACGCAGTGATCCCGCAGTCTTCCGCTTAGTAGTGGAGCACTCGTGGTTAGTGACGTCAAGTCTCACGGTACTACTTTCATAGGAAAATCGTTCAACGTTTCTTTCCACTGATGTTTAATAATCAGTGCATCCCTGCACCCTCCTCAGTTCCTCATTTTAATACTCTGGCATCCAAAATTGGTTAGCACAGCAACTTGGCAGGTGGGTGGGTTTGGGTAGGAGGTGAGGACAGCAAAAGCCACAAAACTGATGCAAAGTTGAGAATAGATATCACAAGGTAGACGCTATCTACTCCCGCAAGCGGTGATGAAACGGAGTCGTGATTGCTCTTAGCCAGAAAGGCAGAACCCCCAGGCCTGGCACCATGGAAAGGGTAAACTCACGCAGGCGTGATGAGCACGTGGGGTCCTGTGGGGGCTGGACGGACACACACACACACACACACACACACACACACACACTTTAATGCTCTGCATCCAGCCTGGGTTTACCCTTTTTATGTTGGCAGTTTTTCACTCCCCCCTTCTCCTTGATTGTTAACAACTTGGTAAGTGATTTTTTTAATTACTATTTTTTCTTACGGAACATAAACACTGTAAGATTTCATTTGACTGATTTCTCTCTTCTTACTACCCTATATCACTACCATTGGAATACTATCCTACCACCCATTTAATTTCTTAACTGGAGTGTGTGTGTGAGTGTGTGCACGCGCATAGCACACATACTCACAACTCGCCCCGAACTGCTTTTCTTCTTGTAATGGGAGAAGATACAGCTCTAAGGAGGTAGGAGATTTTGCTTTGAGTCCCAGCCCCACCCTGTACTCTATGGAGATCTAGATCTCCATTCTCTGCCCTCCTGCCATGTTTAACTTTGTTAACCTCGGCCAGGTGTGTGACCTTCAGTGAGACTCAGTTTCCCCTCTAATATCAGGATCTTATTACACAGGGGCCTGACGGGAGCAGGCTTGTGCTAAGAATGCCTCAGGGTCTGTGAGTGGTGCCTTCCTTGGTGTGGCCGGTGACACCTCTGACGGTGAATGGAAATCGTATTCATTAACCCTACATGGCTGTCCGTGGTGTCTGAATGCTACCCCTTGATGAATGTGGCTTCGCTTTTCCGTCTGGTGGGTACTCAGCTGAGAGGACCCCTATGGCTGGATTTCTCTCGTGTGATTTTTCTGGTGCATAAACAGCCTAAAAACAAACACTAAACTGGCATACGTAGTTGAAGAGATCCTAGATTAAGTCTTGACAAAACACACAGGCTTATGGAAATAGTGGCATCTCATTTTTCTTTTTATTTTATTTTGTTGCGCGTTCGAGTTCCATGAGGTTGGGCACATCTGCCGGCAGAAAGCTGAGCTGCAGGCAGGCGGTCGTTCTCCAAACGCCATGCTGGAGTGTCCCCTCCAGCTCGCTGTGCTTCCTTCCCGTAGCCAGGCCCCGGTAAGCCCGCAGGTCTAAGAAGCAGAGCCACACACCTCCTGCCTCCTTCTGCTGCATGCTTACTTAGTCTGTTACTGTTCTCATGGCTTACTTGTTTAACATCTAACTTAAAAAAAAAAAAAAAAAAAAAAAGAACTTGATCCCCGAAGTTTGCTCTCCTTAAGGTTTCAGGATTCTGAGGAATTATCATCTCTTTATTTTATGATGACTAGATAAAGGTGCAGATATAATCCTTGTAGCAAGCTTAAAAATAAACAAGGGAATTCGAGTGGCAGAGGGAGGGAATGCTGGCTGAGCCGGCAGGGCTCCGAAGTGCAGGTGGCCACTGGCAGGGAGGCGGTAAAGCCAGGAGCAGCGCAAGGAGCGGGCTGCGTGTGACCCCTTACCTCTACCACCCACAGATCGTGTGACTTTGGGGAAGCTACTTCACGTCTCTCTGCCTCAGTTTCCTCATATGTAAAAGGGGGGAATACAGGTTATCGTGAACATTAAATAAGTTCATACCTGTAAAGAGCTCTCAAATCCATCCGGCACAGAAATGCTTCATAAATGTAAGCTGTCTTGTTATAAAAGTAACGAAAGAGCCCGGACTGGTTTGACTCAGTGGGTTAGGCGTCGTCCCACAAACCAAAAGATCACTGGTTAGATTCCCAGTCAGGGCACATGCTTGGATTGCGGGCTTGGTCCCTGATCAGGGCACATAGGAGAGGCAGCCAATCCATGTTTCTCTCATACATGGATGTTTCTCTCCCTCTTTCTCCCTTCCTTCCCCTCTCTCTAAAAATAAATAAGTAAAATATTTTTTAAAAATGGAAGAAAAACTCAGACTCATAGGGTTTGGTGGGTTGAGATGTTGTCCTTCCACCTCCCCTGCCTCCTCTGACCGCATGTCACTCACCTCCAGTCCCCCCTGCCTCCCGCTTCTGTTCCTCCCAGCTTGAGGGTTTTCAGCAAGTGATTAGGAAGACGTGCACTTTGGAAGGTGCCGAGCTTTGTGTGCACTTCTCAGCTGAAGTGACTGTATCTAGCGGTCCTGGGTTTTAGGGCAACACGAAGCTTTTTTTCCGTAAGAAATGGGTTTAATTTTTTGATAACTGGAGGGATCTCTTTGTACAGGTAGATGGGAATGGGCTCAGTGACCAAAGAAGACAGGTGGGCCAGGGATCGAATGGGTGAACTTTGAGGGGTGTCGTTGTCCTATCGGGAATCTGAAAAGCTCACCTGTCTCACCTCACCAACCTTTGGGTTTAGCTGCTGCGTTCTCTATGGTGATACTCGCAGTGTGTAAGGAAGTCACAGTCCAGAAGCAGACATGCCCTTGGACCTTCAGGGCCTTTGGTATGTCTTTCCAGACTCCCTGCTCCTCACCCTGCTCAGTGAGGCCCTGGTGACCTCAAAGGGCCTCTCTTGCCAGGCCATGAAGTGCCTCTGAGCCAGAGGCCTGGGACCACGGCCAGATCTGAATGAAGGTGCAACATGGATGACTAAAAAAAGCCGAACACGTGGCCCCGGGCACGGCAGATGCCCGTGGTCTATAAATAACGTGGATAGGGAGAGGGGGGGGGTCAAAATAATAAATGGTTGTCCAGTACTTGGTGACAGGTCAGTGTCACCGTTTCTAATGCTGAACCCGAAAGTGATAGACAGCTTTAAGAAATGGGCTCCCTGAATCGAATGAACTCCACCTGGGCTTATTTGTTTTCTTATCAAGATGTTTTCAAGTTTGGCAGAAAGCATTTTTAAACAGGATTTCTTTTATTTGGAATACATTGAAAACATTGTATAATTTTCAGACAAGCGAATGCAAACAAAACGAAAGCAAGAAACAAACTCCATAAAAGGACTGTGCCTTTCTGAGGGGCTCTAAGGCTGGGAGGCCACAGAAATGGGAGTGTTTACTCAAACGGTTTCCTTCAACTCCAGCTAAAGCCCCCATTACGGGGCGGAGGGTTGGGGGGTGGACCTAAACCAGCACGAATAAGGATAAAAGGAAACCAGTAACTTGGGAAAGTTGTCTTTTTGTCCCCCTCCTTTCTGTTTTTGGATTTGTTTTTCCTTGTATCAAAACCAAAAGGGAATTGAATTCTGGTCCAGAACTCCCAAGACCAGGGGTCAGGGAAAGCCAGCGGGAGGCTGGAATCTGCGATGCTATCACTGGCCTCTGGCCCTCGTCCCTCCTCCCTCCTCCCTGCTTCCTGGGAGCCTTGAGCAAGCACAACTGCTGGCCTTACTGTTTCGTAGCGAAAGTTTTGCTCCTTCTCTTTCACGCAGGGCTATGAACTTCAGGGGATATCGTTGTTGTTGTTTCCTTTAAAGAAACAAAGGCTTGTTTGTTCTTTTCACAAGTCCTTTCCCTGGCACAGGGAAATGGAGACTAACGAATGAACAAGATGAGAAGCTTAGGCAACTGGGACCACATGCCTCTTCTCCGGGAGCTAGACCGTATTTCCTGTCCTCCATCACTTCTTCCCGCCCCACCTCCATCTCCTCCGCACGCTGTGGGCACGTGTGAGCCCCTCACTGTGCCTTCTCATCTTCCCGGAGGAGTGACCTGTTGACTCAGGGCCAGTCTTCTGAGAAGGGAATGAACTTGTCTTCCACCCTTGCCGAACCCTTGTCTCTGCTGCACTAGGGAGACAAAGACGTGTGCATTGTTGAAAGTTGTGATCATTGGTGTCTGCTTTGAATCTCAATTTCAAAATCAAAATGGTGCCTCCAGTGAGATGCAGCTTCTGGGGGTGTCAGCGAAGCTTCCGGAATGGTCCGGGCTTTGCCACCTGGAGCTCAGGAAGGGACTCATGGTGACATGGAGTGCCCTGTACATTTGCAGGAGAATTGCAAATTTGAACTTGGGACTTTACTTGTTCTCCAGATTCGTTGGAGAATTTTAGCGATTTTAGCCTATCAGTTGCATCAAATGTGATCTTTTAGATTGGAAATGCTGCTCTTCCTGGAAAATCATACCCCAGGCTGTTAAGGATGCTTTAATTAATGTTTTGGGTCATTTGTTTACCAGCAGTGAGTTCACTTATGTTTATACAATATGCCAGGAGAGACAGCGTCACTGCCACTGAGAAAAGTCGTATGAGCCATACTGCCTTCAGCAACGGTCGGTCAGGTAGCTGCTTCCTGACGGAAGCTTCCTGTAACAACTCCTCCTCAGTGAGCTGTGCTGGCTTCCGGTGGCCTGCTGTTTCCTCCCTGAGTACTCACATACAATCAAACAGTCCACCCTAGAATGTTACTGGGGGCTGAGTTTAAAGGTGTCCACTTTTTGAACCTATTCAGACATTGGCACATCTCCTATTTTTGTCCTCCGAAGATGCTCAGAAATAACCTGTAGTTTATTGGTCCGTTTATGCTTTCAGGATCTGGAGTAAAATTCGTCTGACTGTGAACATTTGAACTCATCATTAGCTTTGATATTGTGCTTATTGTCCCATTAGCTTTAGCCTTCAGTTTTATTAACACATTTATTCCATACCCTCCAGATTCCACATTATTGCGCTTGACTGAGAAGAAGGAAGTTCGGTAAAGGTTCCGCTTTGCTTTTCCTTCTTGGAGCTGGGTCAGCTTTTCCTGTTGTTTTCATAGGATTTTAGATTTTTGTGGGATGAGAAAAATGTATTTGTTTATAGCTTTATCTTTTAAGTGTAAACTTCTGAACTATTGATTATTGCACCATTGTTTTTTTTTAAATAATCTAAAGAGTCTGTGTGTGTGTGTGTGTGTGTGCTGTGGTACATGTCTGTACGTGTGGTGTGTGTGTCTGTGTGTATGGACTTATGTATATTTTTTCAGGATTAACTTGGCCTTTGTCTTTCCGTGCATCCTGAATATTTCAAGGTCTTTTGTGCTACAAATGAGAGTACAGCTACCCATGCATGAGGTTCAGTGTAAGGTGGAGGTGATTCCTTTGAATTAAGTTGTTATTCTTGGAATAAATAACAGGACTCATAATGACAGTGTAAACATAGCAAATCATGAGCTTTGTTGCCGGTCCTTGGCAGGACCAGGCGAACCCTGAGGCCGTCAAGCGCAGGCAGAGGGGATGGTGGTGAGACACGCAGAGCAGCAGGGCCAGCCGGTGGCGGAAACACTGAGGAGCGGCTCTGGGGTCCCAGGAGTCAGCAGGACAGCATTAGAAGTCGGGGAGGAGAAAGGCAACGTGGACCGATTTTGCTCTGCTCATTCGATCATCTGTGTCCACTGGGGGCGTCTGCGTGCGTGGCGTTGTCCTGGTGTCCTAGTTTCCCTCGAGAGGGAGGAAACGCAAAATGAAGTGAGACTAAACGAGACACAACCTCCCTCCGCCCTCGGTCCCAGCGGGGCCAGTCCATAAGTGGATCTGCTTTTCTGCCTGGAACATACAACCGAACACGTAGTCAAAGGAATCAGCTGTGGACAGCTTCGACCTTGACACATCATGTTTAAAATAATAACAACATCCCGGGAGAGTCTGTGTGTAGCCATTTAAAGAGGGTTAAGATTAAAGTCAGAAAGGAAAGAGCAGTGTTTCTGTGGGGAGTGTTGTAAGGCAGGGTTTTCTACTCAGCCACTGGAAACGATGGGCTTTCATTTTCTTCCTTCCTTTGCTTGTTGACCTCTAGTGACTGTAGGAGGGGACAATGCAGGGGACTGTGCTGGCAGCACGGTAGGAATGAGGTCAGGAAAATGCAAACCGGGGTCCATCTAAGAGGGTCAAGAGCTCCTGTCCCCCGAAAAGCAAATGCAGATAGTCAGCTTTTGCCACACGTTCGGACTGCAAACCAAGTCAGAACGGTACCAAGCTTTTCATTACAACCAGCCGCTCCTGGGTGTTTACTACTTAAACTCCGACGTGGGAAAGGGGCCTGGAAACCAGCATGAAAAATAACTGCTTTTGAGTGCAGAAGGGGCATCACTCATACTGGTGATGCGTGCTTATGGACATTCTCACGGGGGACCTCGAATGGACTCTCAGGATCAGCAGCACAGTGCGTGTGCCTGGCCCTGATGAAGCCGGTCCCCGGGGTGTGGCTGGCGGGAGGTGACTCCCTGCCTCCCACGTAGGATTCCTCTGCACAGCTGTGTCTTGCGGGGACTCTGCTTGAGTTCCCTGATGTCAGCCGAGCAGCCTGTTTTTCAGCTCAGCACAGTCAAATCTGAGCAGAAGCGCACTCCCTGCTGGCCGCCCCCCTCACAGCCCCCGCTGGCAGCTCCGGGCAGCATCCATGCTGGGCCAAGGCAACGAGAAGCGCTGGGGTGTGGCCACCATCCACCAGAGCCACCAGCCCTGACTGAAGGAACACAGGGGCCCGCCCGGTGCAGTGGTGTCGGCAGGCGAGGGGACAGCTGCAACACGGCCAGGATTGTCCCTGGGAGCTGTGCAGGCTGCTGGCAGCACTTAGAAGGGCCAGGAAGGGGGTCACAGCGGTGGCAGCCGCTGGGATCATGGAGTCAACTTTTGACCCCATCAGAGGCAAATGGCCTTCTGGCGGATCTTGGCCTGTCATTTCCCAGACGCGTTTTCTCGTGCAGAACCCATGCGCAGGCCCATTGGTTTTCAAACCGCTTCACTTGGATTACGAGTCAGATGTCCTGATAGCTGGAGCGGAGAGGAGGTGATGAGCGAGACCTGGGCTGCTCAGGTCTCTCCATGTCTGCTGTCTCCCCATGATGGGATGTCCTGTCAGGAGCTGCAGCCCTAACCCTGGGTGGGCTGTCTAGGAAGCATTGTGAATTGGCAAGCTGCCACAGTCCTCGGCCATCCCTAGCCAGGCTTGCCCTCCCCAAATACCTCTGGATGTTGGCCTTTCTTTTCCACCCGAATCCTGGGCCCCAAACCAATGGCCCATGGGAAAGAGTCAGGTGAAGTTATTCATGCTGAGCTCTAACTAGCAGAGTACTCTTCTCTGATAATTCTGTGAATCTCTCAGGGAGTGTTCATTGTAATAGGGAACCGTGACCCGTCCCGATGAATGCATTTCTAATGGTGCAGATCCTGTTCTGTGTCAGCTGGGATGGGCATCTTAGGGCCCGGGGAGCCTTCCCCCAGCCCTCCGGTCATTCTCTAGGTGAGTCCCTAATGTAAAGCCACAGGTTTCTTTTTAAGATGTAGTGTCCAGTCATTTTGTCTCAGGAAACATTTATCTTCACATCTTTGCCAAAATTCATTGAAATCAGTGAAAATAAAAGAGGAGCTTTTTTTTTTTTTAGCTGCCATTTTATTTCAGGTTGTTAAACCAGGTCTCCAAAGGGCTGAAGTTAACTATAGATTTCTAAAACTTTGGAAATTTTCTGTTGATCGAAACTATGAAGTGATGCCGGGTGGATGAACTGACACAGAGAGGTGCCTCAGTCTGGTTAATCCGAGAGGACCAGCGGTTCCCTCTATAAACTGACAATCAAAAGGAAATGAGTCTAAGAGTCTCCACGAAGGCTAAGCAGTTTCCAGGTAGGAAACCCGGTCTCTGCCTTCAAAGTTTTGTCCTAAGTTTGTAGTTGAGGAGCAGTGAATGGGGGGGACATCATTCTTATGAAAATGCTAGTTCATTACACAAGCATTACTTTTTGTTACATAGCAATAGATACGATAAAAACATTCTTAGAGGTCAACATCGGACTTGAATTTTCAGCTGGGTGATTCCTGGTTACCATTTTCTTAGATGCACCTGCCTGCGTCAAGTACCCTATCACGTAAGTCTACGTAGCATCTAGCAAAGTGCTTTGTGTGAAGCAGGCGATTAATAAGTGCCTACTGAATGAGCCCGTATAGTTTTGTTTTTATTTGATTTTGCTTTCTACGTTTTTCTTAAGATGTGTAGGGGGTTAAGCCAAGGGAACCTGTGTCTTAGAAACTCTTCTATATAAATATTGGCATCAAAGTTACTATGCTTGCCTAGACAGATAGGCACATTCAAGTGATTCGGGGAACATTGCATATCAACATAGGTCTACACAGATATATCTGTAGAGCCCCCCTAGACTGAGGGTACTGAGCGGCGGGCAGCGGAAGAAGCACGAGGCACTGGTACTTCGGTCATCTTGCCTGATCGGGTCCTGGACGTTACGTTGGTAGAGCGACCTGCTAAGGAGGCCGTTAAAGTGGTGGCCCCGCTGAAGATACTCTGAAGGCAGTGTGCTGGAACACAGTGCCTGGGCCTGGGATTTAAAGTGAGGCCCCCACAGATCATCCACATTGCCCACATGCGGGGCAATCCCCTTAGCTGGAAATGCATGGTTTCAGGTACTTGATCCAAACCCCACTTCCTCTTTCGAAACGAAGTAGGCTCATAACTGTTCTTGAGGCTTCGAAATGGTGACTGACCTGCCTAATGGGGAAGTCAGCAGCTGGCTGCCTAAGCAGAGTTTTGAAGTCATTAACTGAGCCTAGCTTCCCACCGCCCAGCTATGATGCAAGATTGTCCCTGAATCGGCCTGAGAACATAAAAGAAGTCCCTTGCAGCCCCCAAACCACCTGTTTTTATTTGGAAGCCCTGCCATCAGAGAATTTCCCTATGTGTCTAAACTCAATGGCTCTTTGTGAACAGTAGGCATGTGTACACTGAAGAATTTTGTCCTCGTTCTGATGGCATCTTGTGTCTTCACTAGCCTCCCTGTCTTCTCCATCAGATGTTTCCAAACTTTCCAAATACGATCCCCATTTAGCATCAGCTCCTGCAGCCCTCCCATCACCCTGTTGTGCCTGTATTCACCGAATCCTGGACAGTCCTTGGAGGTGCCGTGGTTTCTGGACCGTCCTTGGAGGTGCCGTGGGTTCTGGACAGTCCTTGGAGGTGCCGTGGGTTCTGGACAGTCCTTGGAGGTGCCGTGGGTTCTGGACAGTCCTTGGAGGTGCCGTGGGTTCTGGACAGTCCTTGGAGGTGCCGTGGGTTCTGGACAGTCCTTGGAGGTGCCGTGGGTTCTGGACAGTCCTTGGAGGTGCCGTGGGTTTGGGATCCACGCGGCTCCCCTCTCTGAGCTTCTGCTCTCGCCCATGCAGGTCGCTGCAGCCCTGAGTTCGGGAATCACGGTCTCAGATTAAATAACCCTAAACCTTTTACCATATGTTGTATATCTGACATGCTTTCCTCTCCTCTTCCTTAAACTATGAAGACTGCAATGCATCTATTATTAATATAATGTTCGGATAAAGCTGATTCTTTTCCCTAGCAGTGCCACCTGTGGGCTCTCTGTAGCATGATCACTTCAGTGGCAGTTGGTCCCCGAGCACGTGCACCAGATTTTGGGACACAGTTCTCTGACCTTACTTAATAAGTAACCTACATCACAGAAGAGCAGCCCCAGACTTTTGAGTCACAGGCCCCTCTACATAGTCTTCCAACTTACTAAAGACACCAAAGAGCTTTTGTTCATAGGGGTTACACTGATTATTTAATGTATCAGAAATTAAAACTAAGACATGTTTAAAATGCAGCCATTAGAGTGAGGATATCACATGTCATGTAGCTTCTGGAAAACTCCACAGTACACTGGTGAAAAGGACAAATAATAGTTTAGTGTTATTATAATAATAGTTTTGACTTGACTTCTGACCCACTAACATAGACTATATTTGTAACACATTCTCTCATAGCTAGAAACTTACAATTTAAGGCCCAAAATAAATGCTAATAATTGATGTTCAATTCTGATTTAGCAATGCTCCTTGCAATAATCCTAAAAGCATAGATTATTAGAAGCCAGAACATACTCATTAGCCACTTGGTGTTGTCTACTCTCTCAGCACCTACCCTGGAGTCTTGCTTCCGCTGATTTTCGTTTCGTAAGAAGCAGCCCCTTGCAAGGCGCAGCCTTAATCGTAGCAATAATGCAGAGTGCGCTGTTCCCTCTGATACTGATCTGTGGGAGGCATGCCCAGTGCCATAGTAAACACTCTGCTTCTCCTCAGCATCTGCTGCGATTTCATCTTAGGGCCGCAGTGAGCCTTGGAACCATCCTCTCTGGTCTGCTTGGGCCACAGGAAGGCAAGAGCTGAAAATCTAACTTGAGTTCATTTACTCCTCAGGGTCCTATGGCATTATTTCTACATGAAATTTTTCCTGGAGGGGACCTTATTCCTTGGATCCTGTTTTTCCTGTGCTCTGATTTATTTTTTTAATCTGTTCCATTGTGTATATTTCTTAATAGAGTTTATTGTCTGTTTAATCTCCAATGGGAATGAATGGATAAATGGGAAAGAAAGCAATGTGATCCCATTCAGAGGGCTTCTTGCAGTCGCTGGTGCAGCGCAGCACTGGGAGGGTTAGCTGGCTAAGGTTTCCTGGATGGAATGGATCTTAAGTGGGGCTTAGGAGGGAAGGAAGCGGGCTGCTGGAGATGGGTGTTCTGCATGAGGGGTTGGCTGTAACAAAGGGGCAGCTGCAGCACAAGTGACTGACGTCCTGGGGCAGTAAGGACATCGGCCTGACTCTTGTGCCGGAGCTGAGCACCTCGTTCTGTTTGTATTTGATTGAAGAGGCAGCCGAGGGCAGGAGCTTCGGAAGAGTGGAATGATGGTTTCCTAGCGAGGAAGGATTCCCGCTGCAGTTTCTAATGTAAATGAGAAGGTAGAGAATGAAAGGCTGAGAGGCCACTCGGGAGAAAATTTTGAGGGGATGTGTGTGGAAATGGAAGGGCACATCTGAAGAATGGAAGAAGCAGGTGAGAGTTGGAAGAATCAGTACATTGGAGCCAGCTTTTGTAGCTGGTTCAAGTAGTATTTAATTCACTGTCTATTGACTTTCCACCAGGTCCGCTTTACTGATTACTGTATACAGAGCCTGCCACAGTATGTAGCACATAGTAGGCGCTTCATAAATGTTGTGTTAAATGAATCACATGGGTCCCTACCTCCAAGGAAAATGAAGACGGACAGCTAGGTGAATAAACAGATTAGTGAAATATGTACAGGTGACTTCAGGAAGGTCTCTGAACAAGGACAAGCGGATACCTGCGGACATAGCTGCAGGTGCAGGTGCACAGTTCCCGCTTTGCCTTCTAACCTCCTGGGCAGCACAAAAGGGGTCTCACAAGGTCAGGGCCCTCAGACGTGGGGTTTCTAAGTCACCTGACTATGGAAGCACCAACTCCTCCCCAGTGTGGGCAGGAGCCAGGATACAGTAGAAATACATGTCGCACTTTGGCTACAGCGTAATGCTGCCAGCTTCGTGTTTGTGGTTGCAGGTGGGTCCTGGCAGGACCCAGCCTCAGACGGCTATGCCTTCAGGTTGAACAGAACTGATCGCCTGAAACGTTGGGTTAGGTCTCTTACACAGACTCTGCGGGCAGTCAGTTCCTTTTCTTAGAGGCCAGCTGGTATGGAGATCGGGCTAGTGACCAGTTCCATTGTGACCTACAAGGGCTATCAGGCTGGTCAGTGACATCGCCACAGGGGTCAATGGAGGGTGGTTAGCAATGGCTGGGTGGCCACTCAGGGTGCAGGGTGTGCCCACCCAAGGTGGGCTGGTAGGGGCTGCTTGTGACAGGGTGCTGGTAAGCGTTTCCCACTGCTATTGGTGCTGGGGGCCAGGGGCGAGGGGAAGCCCTGATGCGTAGTATTTGCTGATATCTGTGGTATAAATACCCCCATCTGGGTGCATTGCAAGCTACCAGCAGGACTGGGAGCTGTGCAGCACAGTAATCCACCATTATGTAAGAATGCCACCGTGCACCTCTGGATCATAGATAATAATTAAACATAGCAAAATAATTATGAAGAGATCAGTTTTAAGTATTCATTATATTTACTCTTAATAGAATTCGTTTCATTTTTAAGTTGATACTTCATTTTTAGTAGTGACTGTGTTCAATGACCAGCTCAAAAATTCCTGAAAATTTGACAATCTGTTCACTCCCATGAGCTGGTAAGAGCTGACTCCAGCGTATCTCTGGGTCAGAACAATCTGGAAGGAATACTTTGTCCTGCCAAGCAAGGTGCCAACACTGTGTTCGGCTGAGTGTAACTACAACCTGCGATGTTGTTCCCAAGTCTCCCGGTGGCCAGGGAAACTGTCATTTGGAGGGAGGAGTGCGCTGTCCTGAATGGCTTACTTAGCTTCAGGCCCTGGTGTCCCCAGGTGACAGTCACCTTCATTTGCAGGTAGTGGATGGTGCAACATCATGAGGTTTGCCAGGGGTGGGAGGCCCTGAGAGCCTTGGAGTGACGTTGCTAGGAGACAGTGGGAAAATTGCCAGCGGCCCTCCCGCCATGCCCAGTACTAAGTGGGAAACCTAGGGATACGTTCACTGAGGACTCCACCAAGGAATTCGAGACAGCCTGGGTGACATTTTTCTTGGAGGGATTCAAGGGTAAGGCAGGCAGTGTACAGAAATGAAGGCAAATCATTACAGCTCTGCAATGTGTCAAAGAAAAGTGAGGAAGGGAAGACATCCTTGAACTGGGTCTTCAGTGATGACTAGAGAAGACAGATCATGGAAGGGGAAGGAGACAGATGGGTAAGTGGGGATTCCTGGCAGAGGAAGCAAGGTAGACTGAGGCAGGAATATGAAGGGGCGGAGAGAGGTTCACTGTTGTCCAGGTGCGTTCTTGCATTTCTGAGTGGGCTGTGTGTGTGCCCCCAGAATTTGTATGCTGACATCCCCCAGAGCAACGGTTTTAGGAGGTGGGATCCTGGGAGATGACAGGGTCACAAAGATGGAGCCTTGTGCATGGGGTCGGTGCCCTTATAAGAGAGGTTCCACAGAGCTCCCGAGCCCAGAGGGCAAGTGGAGCTCCGAGGCGAAGAGGGCATTGGGGCCAGGCCATCAAGGGCGTTTCAATGCCATGCTAAGGAGTTTTGAAGTTTTTTCCCTTTGGGCAATAGAAGGGCCTTAAAATATGCAGGGCACTAAAAGAATCAGGTTCGTGTATTTGAAAGAATTCCGGAAACACCCTTGGGCCCCACTCCATTGCCTGGGGATTATGGATAGAATTTCCCAAATCAGCTCACAGGCTGCTGGGGGCAGCATGAGTCTTTCTCTTGCCTCTGATTTCCACACTGAGGGCCTTCAGGGCTTGGCCCTAACTTGTTCTTGAAGGCAGTGTTTGCTCACTGCCACAACAGGAGTCTTCATGGTTAAATTCATTCCGCTCCTTTCCAAAAGGTGAATTAGAAAAGCAATACACCTTTAGCAAAGAGAATAATCTTTCGTCATTTAAGCGACTGTCCACTGCCCTCCTGTTTGTTCCAAAGACAATTTGATGCCCGTAAATGGCTTTGAGCCCCCAGAACTGTCATGCTCACGCCTCAAATGCAGCGGATCCGCCTTCTGCCTATAGTTCTAGAATTTTCTTGGTCCTCTTTCTTTTAAGAAACATTTCTGTAAATCCGGATGGAGAATTTGGAAAAATACACATAGCCAAAGTCTCTTAAACCTTTTTAAAAATAAGGAGCCATTACTTGAGAACATCTTAAAAGTAAAAAGAAAACAGATATGTCGGTGAGTGTGCAGACATGAATGTGAAATAGGAAAAGTGTCTGGGGGCAGGAGCTTCTCAAGAGCTCACTTCATGTAAAATTAAGCTCTCTGGCATAATTTGAAAGGTTTGGGTTATTCAGTTTTGCAATTTGAAGTAAAAATACGTAAAGTTGAGTTATTAAGCTCTCTATCTAACCACTGCTGGGGTTAGTGGACAAAGCTATTTAATGCCAGGTACTCATAGAAGAAGTGACTAAGACGAGCTTAGGTTACACTCTTCAACCCCGCCCTGGTCTTCTGACTTGGTGCATAAGTTGCAGGTGTTACCACATTTCCACAGGCGTCGGGTCAGGCAGAAATGAGGAGAATCGGCCAGTTATGAACATCTTACTGGACCTTGCCTCCTACGGCCATGTGGACCAGAGAGACTTAAATCTTACCCACTGATGTCCATGGGCCTGATCTGGCTCATGAGATTGTTTCGTTCCCAGGCAGCATTTGTATAAAGTCTAAATTGGTTGGTATTATTTAAAAATTCAAGGGACTGAACAAAACAGAAATCATATTTCTGGCATTTCTTTGACTAACTGTGCAAGCCTGGGCCTGCATTCTGAAGGCGGTTGGTTGGAACCAAGTAGCCACTGCCCTTTTAGCTGAGGCAGATGGCCTCCACTTTTCCACGCTCCCTTGCAGGCTGCCTCAGGCAGTGTTGACACCCACGGGGCTTTAATGGGCTGTCATATTTACAAGCTTGAATAACTGCTACCACAAGAACAGATAGCAGCCAGAACGAAGTAGGCCTGAGCGTCAGCACAGACTTGCGGACGGAACAGGACTCTGTCCGGCTGCACGTTACCCTTTTAGTTACTGGGTCATGGAAAGGTCTGAAGCGTCCCAGGGAAGGGGCTGAGGTGGCCGTTTGGGGGTTGGAGCCTTCAGGGCGTGGGTAGAAAGTTGTTTACCAACTGGCATGGAAGTGTTTTGGGGATATTACAAATCCTGAAATAGGATTTGCCACAGGTGGGACTGTCCCGGAGGCTGACTGTGGGATGCAGGTGAGCTTACAGGATGTGTGTGAAGGGCCCTCCTTAATCCATCAGTGCCTGTGGAAGACACAGAACGGAAGCAAGAGTCAGCCAGGAGGGTGTCAGCTGCAAAACAGGCCCAGTAACAGCCTGAGCTGGGACCCCGTGAGGAGCTCTGGGGCTGGGATGGCCCTTCATAACAGTGCCCCAGGGGGCCCAGATGACCAGGCCATTCGTCCCAACAAGGACCATTCGCTGAATGTGGGAACGGTCAGACCCTGGGCGGTCCCTCGAAGGGGCTGAGAATGGAAGGCCATTGGCCTGGAGTGTCTTCAGCTCTAGAGCAAGAAGTCCGTCCTGGAAGTGGATCTGGGCAGCAAACCACAGTGACCACCACGACCAGCAGCTGCATGACATGGGCTGTGAGCCTGTCCTGCAGGTTCCCAAGACTGTGCCTGAACTGTTTGCACTGGTCCAGAATCCAGCAAGCTCGGGGCCTGAGGAGACCAGTATGGGGCCCTGAGGCTCTCTGCCCCATTTACTGGTTTGCCATCCAGTCACTGCAGACACTGTTCCATCTTCACATACACAGTACGAGGCCGTCATGCTGTCCTCCGTGTGCCCAGGAATCTGAACCCACTGTTCTCTCTTACTGTAACCTCAGAAGAGAATGCTTCCTGAGAAGGGCCACAAACCTTCTTCCTTCTGATGTCCTCCCTTTCTTCTCCCCAAACCTATGACTCTGCTGCGTTCACCACGCAATGGATCATCAGGTGTCTGCACCTGGGTTGTGTAAGTGTGGGGACAGCTTTCTGTGCTTCATTGTTATCTATTCATGAGCATGTTGTCCCAGGCATCTGAAAAATATCTCCCTTCGCTGCAAAAAGGATTCAGGAACCTTGACACAGTAGTTGATATTTTTTCTAAGTGTTTCTAAAGCAGTTGTCCCAAATAAGAAATTATAGCCCCAAACACATCATAGTTTGTTATTTTTCCAAATCTCATTGAAGCATTAATGCAAAATGGAATTTTCCTACTGCCCCCCTGTCCTCTCTCATCCTGACAGAATTAAGATGTCATTTATTTCTAAAAACCCAATCTGATTTATTATAACTTTGTACTATATTACAGATATCTAAAGTAATTGCCCTTAGATGTCAAATACTAAGGAAGCTGCTACTATTTTAGTTGTGCAGGGTTCTTATCTTTCCTGTCTTTCATTCAGCTTTTTATTCATCTCATAAACATTTAGTGAAAACTTACTGTGTGTCAAGGGTTGTTTTGAACAGGATTTATAGCTCAAAAATCTTCTGGTTTTGGTTTGAAAGTTTGAGAACTATAAAAGGAAAGACGGAAAGTAATAAAAAGTATAAAAATAGTCTAGCAGTAATTAACTATTACCCAATTTCTTAAACACACCAACTAGGTGGTCCATGCACTGTCCTTACTATGAGGAAGCTTACAGTCTAATCAGGAGAAAAGACTGACGCATATAAAACAAAATCAGAATAACAAGGCACCATCATCAGTTGCTAAATGTCGTGGTAGGGTGTGAATGATGGTAGAATTCAGAAAACTGAAAGGGAACAGGGTGGGTAGGAGCTGGTCAGAGAGATGGCAGGGAAGAAGAGTCTAGAGTATCACCGAAGGGTTGGGACTCAGAGAGACCAGAGTTACGATAATAGAGGCACGGGGCGTACACGCAGGTCAGAATCACAGAGGTTTGTTGCGGACAAGAACTTACTACTAAGCTTCCCCTAAGAATTCCGAGTGTTGAAAACATCCAACACCTCAACCTACTTCCAAGATTCTCTGGCAAAGTGAAAGAGGCAAATGTGTTTATTGTTTTACAACTACATTTATTTGAGTGTCTCCATTACAACTGGAGCTGCCTCCGACTACCGACCGGTAACGCAGAAGAGTCCATTGCGTGCGTTAGCAGATCAGGGTCAGAAGATGGAAATCTCTGCATTGTCTGGTGTGTGGACATGAGCAAATTGTTTACTCCCTGCGAGCCCTGCTTTTCTTGTCTGGGCCTGGAACGAGGGCCTTATCTATCTTACTGGGTGACTATGGATATGAAATTATATTGATAAATGTGGAGATTCTTTGTAAACTATTGAATGGTACACATTCTTGTTAGTATTTTCGATATCCTAGCCACTAAACCACGGCTTTAGCTCATGGATTTAGATTCTTTTCACTAAAAAGTTAAGTGTATTCAGCAATGTTTTTTGTAAGTAGCAATCGTCACACTGTGATGAAATTTATTTAGTAAGGCTCAGCTCGTATTTTTTAATTAAATAGCATAGAACAGAAAAGTAAGACACAGGTTGCATCCTTGAGTATGGGAGATTATGTCATGCACAGTAACTGTAGGTATTTAGTGACACATGGGCATAAGCAACCTGCATGTGGGCCGGATGTAAAATAGATTTGTTTTGTCGTCCAGGAGTATGGAAAGCACTGCTTGGTGATACAGCACTGTAAGTACAAGCATTCAGGCCTCGTTTTTCGAACCTGCAAGTTAAACTAACGAAGAAGATAAGTTTCAAAGATAGGCCATGCTATGTCAGGAACGTAGATTGTGAAGAAATGGGGCACGGTGCTGCATATTCTGCATTTTTTCCTTATGTCTGTTGCTGACACTCAAATTCTCTCTTCACTTCCACTAACCAGTGTAGAAAGTAAAGTATTTTTTCCAGTAAAATCTACATGGCCAAAACCCCACCATACCCTACTTTTTCTGGCAGATTCTAAGTTGCTTATTTTGGAAAACTCTCAGTCAGTATTGTGAGATCAAAAACTAAAATGCAGTGTGTGTAGAAATCCATTTTATCGCCGTAGGTCCAGGGAGGAAAGTGGCAGCATATGGAAAGCGTTCGGCTGGAGAGCATGTAATGATGCCTCAGTTTACAAAGGGGTCCACAGGGTTAAAGAAACTAACCAAGGAGGGTAAAGGACCAGAGCTAGCAGTACCTGAGGGCCTTCACTGCCCTGTGCCAGAAAGGGCAAGAGGAAGAAACAGCGTTCCAGATCCCTGGTGGGGTTCCAGATCCTGGGCAGGGTCCTAGACCCTAGTTTGGGTTCCAGATCTCAGTTGGGGCCCTAGATCCCTGGCAGGGTTCTGGGCAGTGGGCCATGTGACCGGAGCCATCATGGTAGATCACAGCCGCTGCCAGAAACAGAGAGAGGCAGAGGAAGGGCCTTTAAATTATTTTTGGTGCAAGTAACCAAATACCCGCTTAATGGTGACGAAGCCATATGGCCATTTACTGCTCACTTAAATTTAGAAGTAAGTGGTCTCAGGCTCGGCGAGGCAGCTTAAGGATCTCTGTCATCGAGATCTCTGGCCTTTCCTGGAGTTCTGCTCCACCCCTAGTGTGTCAGCTTTTTGGCTTCATGCTTGTCACTGCATGATGGCCAGATGGCAGCTAAAACTCCAGCCTTTGCATACATATCAGGGCATGAAGATAAAGAGGGGGTGGTGTCTGCAAGCCCGCCCCTTGCAGCTGTGCCTCTTGTTAAGGTATCTAAAGGCTTTCCAGAAGTCCTCAGCCAACCTCCATTAAGTCTCTTTAGTCAGAACTCTGTCACCTGCCATCTCCCATTGCGAAGGATGTTGGAAGGGTGAGCGTCTCGCAAAATAGAATGGTTTTGACTGATTTTGACGGATCCTAATCTCACCGTGGGTGGGGCACTTGGGTTCCTGGCTGATGGGTAGCCGCCACCCAAAGGTGTCCACCCATGGGAACTTCTCAGAAAAGCCCGAGGTGAAGAACAACATGTCCCAGTGACTTCATAGACACAGCAGGGTGTAGATGACAGGTTCAGAGGAGGAAACAAATCAGTAGGGCAGGAGGAGGGCACAGAATTGGTCAGGTTCATTTCCATTCCTCTGGGAACAGTCGGCTTCTGCTTTCTCGAGATAAATCTGTAAATCTTTCTCAGATACGATGCGAAACCTCACCCCGCTTTTGTAGAGCCCCAAACCATCCTTAAACATCGTGTTCCCTGTCATTTGGCACGGCGCTCAAGAAGGGAGAATAGTGGTGCAGTGACTAAGAAAAACCTTGGAAAATGAACGGATCTAGTGGCTGTCACTGAAATGCAAACATGGCTTCAAAGAGTAAATCAGGAGGCCTGAGAGGCCCCGGACGCCGAGGCTCCCAGGAAGCCCTGGCATGGCAGGAAGCAGAATTGTATGTGTGTGATAGGTGTTAATCTTCTTTTATTCATACAAGAAATCTCTAAAGGAAGAAGACCAGACAGGAATCAAAGTGTATAGAGGAGACGTGAGGATGGCATGTTCTTGGGGAAAATGAAAGGCAAGAGAGAAAGTTCTAGATGCTGAGACAGTTGAGCTCTTCCAGCTTCGTGGGGTCCTCCTTGGCAAGCTCTCCACTGGTAGTGAGTTCAGCCTGAACCTGAGCCCCTCTCAGTCCGTGACTCTGTCTTTATTCCAAAGCCTGCCAGCCTCCTGACTCCGCGGGTGCACGTCAGTCTTAGCAGAAGAAACGAAGCCGAGGCCCCGTGCACTAAAGTTGTGGAGCCCTGGGGTCTCTCCGCAGCTCACCCACAGCTGTCCGGTGGGAAGCACTGGTTTTTCTCAAGCTGCTGTGACCCTGAGAAATGCAGGGTCCAGCTGCGTGTCAGCCTGGGTGTTCTGAGACACAGGCCTGCTAAGAGATTTGCTGGGAGGTTAGATGTGCGAGACATTTATTAGGGGAAATGCTGGGGAGGGGAAAATGGGGAAGGAACAAGAGGAGACTAGAGAGCTGTCAGAGGATAATGCAGGTCTGACCCCAGTGAAGAAGAAAAGAACCCAAGGGAGGAAGGACAAAAGGGAGGGAGAAAAGGAGCAGGTGGTTTTAAAGTACCCATGCCAGGGGCGTCCAGACATAGCCTCACCTTACAGGTGGGTAAATTCTGACTTGAGACTGGCCCAACTGATGTAGATATCGAGTTTTAACATGCGTTATATTTTAAAAATCTTTTTCCTTATCTTTCTGGAAATAAAAAATACAATAAGAAGGAACATGATATATTTCTGATAGGCTGACATCTCAGAGCTTCCTTTCAAAGCTTCTTTGGAGGACCATTTTTATTTAATATGGATCTTTTTCCCCTGGACAAGGAATATTTTAACGATGTCATTTTCTTTTCCTAGCAGAAACTCCAGTTATATGATACATAGGCAGATTTTTTATTAAGGCAAGAGCTGCACCTTTCACATTTCAGTGCCTTGAAACTCCATTTTGGGGATGTTACTCATCCTAAATTCAGTGCCATTGTATCTAGTTTACTCCCTCAAACGTTGCTCACAGTAGAAAACTTGACAAGACACATGTCCACCAGCCTCCATCCAGAGCGAGAGGCCGTGCACACTCTTGTGAAAGAGCAGAAATGATTGGTACTTGCCCAGCCTCTGTGCTGGTGTGTGTCACTAAGTAGCTCCCACACACAAGTGCTGAGGACATCATCCCCTGGGGGCCAGAAATATAGAAATCAGTGTCAATAGCTATCTGCCAGAGACAGTAGGCTGACTGAAAATCGTGCCATTCAGCTATTAAAGTATTTAATTTTTAAAAAGAAAGGCTGGACCACGTACCTACAGAATTAGCTCTTCTGCCCCTAAGCTCCATTACAAGAAAGCGTGGGGGCAGTGGCATCAACGCGGCCTTTCCATAATGTTACGACTTACTCAATGAAATGGGCATTTCGCTTCGGGAATATGAGCTGTGTCACTGATCGGACCTGAAGTTACAGGCGTCGTATTGCTCCTAAATGCTCTGCCAGTAAGCCCATCGGGAGAGGCATGTCATTTTGTTGTGACATTAACCACATTCACATCAATTTTTACACACATGGAACATTAGGATTGGAAAATGTACAACTGTGCTTTGATTCCTTTATAAGACACAACCCTGTAGATAAAGCTAAAACTCTTTTCCAGCATTTTGATCTTTAGAAATGTTAAAAAAAAAAATTTCCTTGGATAGAGGCCAAGCATGTAGAGCATGACGGCCTTGACCTTAGTGCGGTGGCAGGTGGCGGTTCCGTCAGCCGTATTAGCTGATGGGCATGAGGGTGGGAGACAGAAGACCAGAATGAGGATCGTCTTTGCCCACTGCTGCGGTCGGGCCTCTGAACCTGGTCATCTCTGAGGTCGCATGATTATCGCTCAAATACTTTTCCGGTGTTAACGTACTAGGTGGTGGTGGTGCTTGTTTACTTTTTTAGATTTTAGTAGTATTATGAAACTTTGGGCTGTGTAAAGTAATTTCAGCTCAAGCCATTTGACTGCACGAAGCTTTAGGAAGCTTTTTATCCTTCCTGGATTAAATTAGAACTGGGCTTGCACTCAGACTGAGATCTGTACCTTCCTGGGGAGACCTCCATCCGACTCCAGGGCCCAGGCCTCACAGACATCACTCTCTCTAAAGGCCCCTGCACATCACCCCTTAAGTGCCCCTCAGGATCTGCGTGAGACTGAGACCTGGACCTTCTGCGGAGCCAGCCTCGTCTACTCAGAAATTCAGGGACTCGTTTCCAAATTGCTCTTCCAACTGAGAAATTATTTCCCTTTCTAGTTATTTCCAATGGAGCTGTTTCAGAGTCAAAATCAGTGCAGGAATTATCTATGACCGTGATCCCTTGCATTTCTCTTCCACTAACTCCTATCGCGCCATCCTCCGGGGTCCACTTCAAGTCCTACTTCATCCTCGGAGGTTTCCCAGGCCGCTGCAGCTTTCAGCCACCAAACTGCTGACCTAGTTGGTGGAGCTCATCAGGCAGCGTGTTGGGGAGGCGGTCTAGAGATGCTTTGTTCGCCCTGACTCATCACTGCTGCGGTTTCTCTGGGTGTGGGTCAGATCTGACTTCTCCAGCTGAGCTTGAGTAATCTGCTTGAGTTTGGGGATTTACCTAGAACTTTTACTTCTCACAAGATTTGCCTCTCATATTGCTTATTCTGCATTTGATAACTAATTAGACTCATAATTGCTACTTGATAAACATTTTACTGAGTATATCTTGATAAACACTCTGTACCAGGCATCAGTATGGAAAACTATGTACTTTTTAGGCATCATTTTCAAAACAAGAAATATTACTTGTGAATTATTTCAGGTATTTGATTTTAACATTATCTTGAAGACACGAGATTGCCTTAAAAACAGCTGCTTGAACTTGAAAAAAAATGAAAATGAATGAACAAGTAAGTGAATGATGTACCTAAGTGCCATGGAAAGTGGAAATGACTTTTTAAAGAGGTTAACCTAATCTGCTTTTCTTCTCTAATTAATCTTCACTGGGGGCAGGGGGAGGAGAAGAACTGGGTATCTGTAATGGACAAATATTCCGGATTCTTGGCTTGGTAAAGTTAGGGACGTTAGGAAACAGAGATATCTGGTTGGAAAGTAAATTGGCATTGCAAAGTGGAAATGGTTCAGCCAAGTGCAAATTTTACAGGCCAAATAGAATTTCTGCAAGTCGAATAGCTCTTGAAAACTACTTGTACCCTGGCTCAAAGGACGTTTTTCTACATGGCTGTCGTAAGCAGTCAGTAAGCTGTGTTTGGGACCCGGACCAAATGCTGGCCTTTCATTTCTCAAATTACAGCTTCGTGGTCCCGGCTCAGACGTCCCTCCATACACAATTTAGAAATTAGAGCGTAAACATAGAATGAGAGTGTGACTGTGCCCGGTTGGCTCCAGAAAAAAAATGTGAGCTTTCTTCCCATTGGACGTCTCTTGATGACCTCATCCCAGATGGGACACGGTTCTCATCCGAGTGTTGCAAAAGAGAAAGAAGCCCCTTTTAAAAGCTTAATGTTCATGACTCACTCAGAAGTTATTTTGGGGGGTTCATAAGAAATGAAAGGGTTATGCCTGGTGTTTGAGACGTGGAAAAGAAAAGAGGGAGGAAAAACCACCTGGGCAAATGTGCTCCTGAAACTTAGTGGTGCACGGGAGCCACCTGGGGAACGCGGTGGAGGCAGGTTCTTATTCTGACGGTCTGGGTGGGGGCTGAGAGTCTGCATTTCCAAAGCCCCCGGGTGATGCTGCTGCTGGCCGCAGACCACCCTACTTTGAGCAGCAAGCTCTATGGGACATAGAGAATGTGTCTTTGTCAGGAACACACATTACTACTCTAGGTTGCAATTTGAAGGAGATCATGACTAAAAACATGCTGTCTTTCATGCTTCTGAGTCACTTAGTTAGAATGGAAGGTGAACACTAAGCTCTCAACATATCCAGTGTGGCTGGAGCATTTATGGTTGCATTAATTTGAGTTTTATTCCAACCGCCATTCCAAAAGGCAGCCAGGTATTCTTATTCTCTTGGCTCTAGGGGATTTGTGGGTATAGAACTGAACTTCTCTTCCTAAGGATGCTTGTTTACAAATATTGGGAAGGGAGGTGAGCATCTTTGGAGTTAAAGGAAGTTGGGACTTAAGGAGAAGAAACTGAAAGACAATGGATATTTATTTTCTGGGGGAGGTGGTATTTATCTCTGTGTAAAATCTCCAAAGACCCCCCTCAACCCAGGAGTGGGAAGTAGAGCTATTTCCTACAGAAAGACCTGACATTGAATATCCCACCAGCTTGGTAAGAGTTGGGGAGGCTCAGCCTCAGACTCCAATCAGTTTTAGAGAAGTACAGCCACGTGGCTGTCTCTGCACCGATGGATGACTTCGCAGAAAATTCATACCTGCCTCACATGAAATCTACACCTGCAGAGTTTACAAGAGTATGCTCTTAAAGTTTTTTTAAAAAACTCCACAGCAAAACAAAAGAAATGCTAAAGGGAAAATAAGGATATTTTTGTACTGGCACACACTGATGTACAGCTGTTAACTGAGAAGTGAGTGGGGGAGGTGTACAGAAGCCACCGTGTAAACCTGCACCTTCGATTGTTAGTGATGCGCACTCGGTAAGCATGTAATGCTGTCCCTCCTGACCTGTGCTTAGCTTAGTACATTGCATTTCCCCCAGGAACTGTTACTGAGGTCTGTAGGTAGAGATTTAAGTATCTAAGATTTTGGTCATTTTCCAAATTCATTTCATAGTTTTTTTCATCATCGTAATCTCATTTCTTTGCTCCCTGAAGATACTGGATTACTTTTCAAAAGCCACCAGACAGATACTATCTTGGGCACTTTTAACGAGATCGATACCGTCGAGACGGCAGCCATGGAAGATTCGGCTGCGCAGCAGGCGCATCTGAGTGTGGTCTCCTTAGTTCTTTGAGTGACGCCAGTCCTGCAGCGGGTGTATGAGTTATCAGTTACCCTTTACCAGTTTAACGAATAAGTAGAAACAGCTATTCTTTATTATACTGTCGTAAGTGGCTCATAAGTTTCCGGGGTTAGTAAAGATAGCCTGAACTATTATCATTTCAATCAAATATTGTATTTTGTTTTTAATTTCTAAACTTTTTGCCAGAGGCTTTTTGATCAGTGGTTTCTGCAAAGAGGTAGCAGGTAAGTGCCACCAAGGGACCAGACTCCCTGTCCTGTCAGAGCAGCCCTGCTTAAAAACGTACAGATTATTCTACTAAGTGAAAGTGTCTGAAATCTTCTAGAACCTTTCCACCATGGCATTAAAGGAGCTCTGGCTGCAGAGGAAAGGAGGATCTGAGATTGCCCCCTCTGCAGTTCAGGTGGGGAACATTTAATAGAAATGTTTAATATTTTATTTTTATTTATCAACAAGTTAAAACTGTTCAGAGCAAACATTTTGTGTTCATTTCGGGACCCTTCTGGGTTTGCAGCTTCAGCTGATGCAAACTTATGACCACTTCTGTGCTTTGTCACTTAATGGTCCTGAGGGTGAGGGTTCTGCCCAAGAGAAGGGAGTGAGGGGCATGGTGCCATGGAGACTTGGCGGGACACATGGAAAAGGAAACTTTCACACAGAAGTCCGGTCACGTGGAGAAAGCCTTATTCTGTCAAGGTTTCTGGACAAGCAGGAACAACGGAGAATTATGGATATGATCTCAGCGTTGTCAGAGGTCATTCCTGGGCCACTGCAGGAGCCCCTGGGATGCGCCAGTCCCTCAGGCCACAGCTGAAGGGTCCCGAGTCCTGAAACACCCTTCGGTCCTGCCACGCTCTGTCTCAGGAGTCTCAGTGGCTCCCACTGCCTGACGCTTCTGGTCTGTTCTCTGAGGCCATCTGGTTCCACATTACATGCCCAACCTTTCTACCCTCTCTCCCCAGGCACACCCCACCCCCTGTCATGGCCAGGCCTGGCCTTGGCAATGCTCCTGTAAGCCAGTCTTGCCCTGCTGTCATTGCCTGGGGCTGGGTATTTGCCTCACGTGCCCATTTATCTGCATCTTCCATTCCACAAGCCTAAAAGTCAACTGCAGCCCCGTGACATCCGTGAAAATGACCCTGACCGCACCCATCTCCCACTGCCTGGCTCCTTGTGCATGAAGGAGTTCTACCGTTCCAGCCCTCAGGAGCTGCTGGTGGCGTCCTTCAGCGATGTTTCCTTAGAACCAGGAGCCTGGCATAGTCAGGGCTCACTGTGCACGTGCTGACTGAAGTGATCGGGTGCAGTCAGTTTCTCATCTCAGCATTTCTCACTCACGAGCAGCGGGTCTAGAGAAGACATTTTCAGACCCTGCAGACTAGCATCCGCTTACCTTTGTACACGCCACTGGTTCTGAATGATAAAGAGACTCTGTGGCCAAGCTCAAGAAACGGAGGAGAGTACCTGCTAAAACTACACTCTGTAAGTAGAAATTTTTAAAAATAAATGTATACTTATTGGATTTTAATTAAAG